>JBBYHK010000004.1:9742977-9754057 GCA_038382065.1 Adansonia grandidieri
TTGCAATGCAGGCAACAAGGTTTCAAGATAACTGAAAAACCACATGTTGATTACTTATGAAAAGAAGTAGATGGGAAAACCGAAAGAGTCCTCTATTGCTAGCCACTTTATAAGAAGATTTTATGTCACCGGATTATTACTTTCTTTCCAAAAGATATGTCTGATGAGACTTTATATTACGGGTTTATTAACCTTTTCTCAAAAAACAAATCTAACGAGATATGTCTAATGAGATATGTAGCACATCCATTTATATGACCAAAACCTTTTTTTCTTATTCGATGTGAGATTAACGCACTCTATTTACTTTTTGAGAGTACTTGATGTAACATTCTCTCTCACTTAATTTCGTAAGGCTCCGTCAGAGGCTTTTTTGCTATTTCTGCTTACCCTACCCCTAATGTGTTAGCGCTTGAAGTTACGATTGGTTCACCTTACCGAGCAAATTGATGAGATGCATAGCACATTTGTTTATATGCCTAAAAACCTTTCCTACTTCTTTAGAGTGTTTGGCATGACATTCTCTTCCACCCAATCTCGTGGCACTTTCGTCACAGGCTTTTTTCACCATTTTTACCTACCATACCCCTAATGTATTCGACATGGAGTTACGGTTGGTTCAGCTTGCCTACCCCACCAGTTGGAATGCTCGACGTGAAATCGGATGATCAATAGTTGGCTCTGATATTACTTGTCACGGAATCATTACCTTTTTACTAAAAGACATGCGTGATGAAATGTATAGTGCATCCGTTTATATATCTAAAAACTCTTTTTTTCTTATCCGATGTTATATTAATACACTCTACCTACTTTTTTAAAACGATTGACTTCACATCTACATATAGATAGTCAATTAGATGCCAATCAAATGCAATTAGTAGTTTTCCTTAGATATTTTCTCTAAACCAAGATTCAAAATGATAGAATAAACTAAATTTAATAGTCTATGTACATATTATTTTATTATAAAAATTTTAAAATATATATTTATATTATATTTTAATTACTGATTTGGCACAATGTAGTCAGCCTTGCACATCAACAAATTAAGGGTTTTACTTTCCCCTCTATGCAACCCTTTCAGTCTTTCCTGGAATTTGCTGCAATTCTCAACGAGCACTCTCTTTTGGGCCCAGGGGATTCAGCCCGGTACGTCGGAAGTGTGCTTTACACGATTTGTTCTTAATGCCAACGAGGACATAGTGGGGGTGCTTTTCGGCTATTTAAAAGTCAAAAAAGATTTCCAGAGGAGGCGCCAGTATCGTGCTTGAAAAGCTGCTAAAACGACCGAGTTTTGAAGCAGTTTTCCCACCCTAAAAAAGTATAGCTCCATTTTCTTCCGACAATCTGAATCGATTTCTCCACCCTCCACTTATCAAAGGGTGAAAACTGAAAACATGGCAAGTAAGCTGAGAGTAGACCAGCTCCGAGTTGAACTCGCCAAGCGAGGGCTTGACAACACCGGAACCAAGCCATTACTAGTTTGCCCATTCTCCTTTTTACTCTTCTATCTGCCCATTTCTTCTTCATAATTTAAATACAATTTCTGAATTTTTCTTAATATTTGTGTTATTAATAACAGGTGCGGAGACTGGAGGAAGTTTTACTTAAGGAGAAGAAGAAAGAAGAGAAAAATAAAGAAAATGCTAATAATGCATTTGAAAATAGCGAGAGAAAAAGAGGTAGGGAGTTTGATGTCAATAATAACGAGGATTCAAACAAAGTCATGGCCATTGAAGAGTTTCGACAAATGAATGTTAAGCAATTACGCGAACAAGCTGGTCTTCGAGGTCTTTCCACCGTTGGAACCAAAAAAGAACTTCTTGAGAGGCTTTGCGAAGATGCTGACAATAATTCCCTTCATGGTAATATGATTTTAAGTTTTATTGTTCAATTTTTTTTTGTTGTTGGTTCCATTGGTGAAAGAATAAAAGGAGTTTTTTTTTATTTGTTGCGTGGGTAGTTAAAGACGAAGAAGAAGAAGAAGAGAAAGACAGTAGCAAGGAGGAGAAAATCGTTACGGCCACGAAGAAAGGTGTGGCTGTTTTGGATCAAGGGATCCCAGATCAGATAAAAGCTCATTATCATGTTTTAAAACAGGCTAGTCCTTGCAGTTTAAATTCCATTTTTGAGCCTGTCAATTTGGAAAATATTTTGCCTGCCTGGTTTATTTTATATGTCTATGATGCAGGGTGATGATATCTATGATGCCATGTTAAATCAGACGAATGTTGGGAACAACAATAACAAGTTCTTTGTGATCCAGCTTCTAGGTTAGTTCTTCGTTATAATGTTGTTACACATTTTATCGCATTCCGGATACTGCTTTTCATATTTGTTGCTTCGATCATATTCATTCGCATAGACCTATGTGCTTCCATATTTTTGTGGTGATGGGGTGGGGTGTTTGCTAGTTTTGCTTAGATTATGATCTCCTTAATACAAATTTTCCCGCAGAATCCGATGATTGGAAGACATATATGGTTTATAATAGATGGGGTAGAGTTGGTGTGAAGGGTCAAACTAAGTTACATGGCCCCTTTACATCACGAGAACCTGCAATTTATGAGTTCGAATCAAAGTTCCTTGACAAGACCAAAAACTATTGGTGCAACAGAAAAAACTTTGTTTGTTACCCAAAGTGCTATACCTGGCTGGAGATGGACTATGATGAAAAAGAATCTGATGTGAGTTGTTTTGCCCTTTCTAGTTTAGCTTAATGTTTAATAAGGAATATATTTGCTTGCCCTAAAATCATCTTTAAGAAAATGGGGGAATGGAAGAGAAGGGGCATCAGATAACCTATGCTTGTGTATGGAGCTTTAATTGCCTGATGGATTATTTCTGACCTCTCAATTATTATATTTAGGTCAAAGGAAAGACTGACTCTTCCATAGGTACTCAGTTGCGGGAGACAAAGCTTGAACAACGTGTTGCTAAATTTATCTCTCTAATATGCAATATCAGCATGATGAAGCAACAAATGATGGAAATAGGTTAGTTCGCTTACCATTCTTATCTAAACTATCTAATGACAGATATTTGGTTCAGTTTTTAAGCCACATTTGCTTACTTTGGTTTTCTAAGGTCTTGCAAATTCATTTTTATTAATATCCTTGTGGTGTTATTAATATTTCTTGCAAATATTGTGGCTGTTTATAGGGTACAATGCTGACAAGTTGCCACTTGGTAAGCTAAGCAAAGCCACAATTTTAAAGGTATTTTTTCAGGACGTATACAGAATATTTCTCTTGGAAACTTTTTTCGTTGGTTAGAAAGTATTAAAATTTTAGAAGGTAAAAACTAAAAATGGTTCCACTTTGGTGATTATTTACTTGCAACGTTACTTTTCTAAACCAATTTTAATTATGCAAGGTCTATTCTAGTCATTGAGTCAGCATAGGTACTTATGCTTTGGTACCACAGCTTTCATTGCTTTGATCGTAGACATAACTTCTTTTCATCTGCTCCTTGTTCTAATTTTGGAGTTAAGTATCCCTTTTTCATCCATTATGGCCCCTTTACCTCCTACCATGCATTGTCTCGCAATGGTTTCTTAGTGTTGATCTTATTATGGGGTTGTCTTTGTTTCACACTGTTTCTGCATTCTCGAGTTTGCATTAACTACAGTATTGGCAATTTGGCATGTAAGGAGTAAATTTGTTCGACAATATAGATTTTATAAAAAATAACAAATTAATTTTGCTTTGATTTGTTCAGGGCTATGATGTATTAAAGAAAATTGCTGATGTGATTGACCAATCAAACAGGAGCAAGCTTGAGCAATTAAGTTCGTAAGAACTTTTCTTTTTTAACTTATATTACATATGTATAGTAATAATGCTTTATGATATTGGCTTTTCAAAATAGCATGTCATGTTGATTATAACTTTATACTCCCATCTTTTTTTACCATGAACTTTACATGTTGAAGAAATGTGAGTTTCATTCTTGGTTAATTTGTATATCTTTTTAATTGCAGGGAATTTTACACTGTGATTCCTCATGATTTTGGATTTAGAAAAATGCGTGAGTCTTATTCTTCTCTCTCTCAAACCATACCCAATAGCAATATTAAACTTACATGGAAATATTTTTGGCAGGTGATTTTGTCATTGACACATCTCAGAAGTTGAAAAAGAAGTTGGAAATGGTGATTCATACCTAGCTAGTCTATATATTATTTTTAACTATTTTTTACTGAAGACCTCAGTAAATCTGTCTTTGCAATTTTAATAACATTTGGTTTTATATGCAAGTGTTTTACATGTTTGTGCCAATTTTCTTAATTTCTTTTCTTTAATAAGGTGCAATCTCAGTTCCTTTTATGTGATTGAAGGTTGAAGCCCTGGGAGAAATAGAGGTAGCAACAAAATTATTAGCAGATGACACTTTGGAGGAGGTATTTTGCTTGTAAACTGTGATATTCTTTTCTACATTCTTCTCCCTTTTTAATCTCCCATTTCTGTTCCATCCTTTGAATAAGTGAACAATAAATTGAGTTTTAAACAACAAAAAGTACTTGCATGCCTAACAATCATTGCATACTGCAATCATGATTGTATTTTGCTTGCAGATTTACTTCATACGCATCATACATGAATTCTGAGGTGAAAGTTGAGTTTGTTGTAGAGCTTATTTTGCATTTGTGAGTGCTGTAATTGTATGTCCTGTAAACCATACAGCCTATATGCTACAGCTATTTTCTTTGTATCTGTTTTGAGTCTACATTTGAACTGTTGTCATTCTTTCTTCTTTAGTTAACTGCTAAAAAGTTATAAAATTTTGTTGGTTTATAGTGAGCTTAATTTGTGCGATATTCAATTTTGGTACCCAAATTGCTTCCTTCTCTAATTTCTGTTATATTAATGTGTCCATATATACAAATATATACACACACATTATCAATATGCTCATGCTTTTCCTGTTCTTCTCATTGGATTATGTATGCACTAATTTTTTGTACCAATTTAAAGTTTGTCGGCAAAGTGTAGGAAGATCCTTTATATTATCGTTACCAACAGCTTCATTGTGAACTGGTTCCACTTGACAACGGTTCTGAGGAATTTGCTATGGTACGTAGCATTAGAAGTTTGAAGTTTTAAACATAGAACTTAAGCAATTTGTAACTTTCTGTTTCTTTTTTGGGGGCTCCCTTCCAATTTTTCCTAAACATGTAATTTGCAGAATAAAATTTCAAATTCCTTACACTTTTAGCCATGTGTTTTGGAAGCTAGCTTGTTTACTTGTTCTCTAATTTTTCTTCTCCTGATCAGATTGCTAAGTATACTCAGAATACTCATGCAAAGACGCATTCAAATTATACTGTTGACATTGTTCAAATATTCAAGGTGGCAAGAGAAGGTGAAATGGAACGCTTTAAAAAGGTGTCTCTCTCATGAACATGTTTTGTATTTCAAATTTAAAATTTTCCTGTTAAAGTGTAGAACGTCCTTTCTACCAAGTGATTATTATTGTTCTATCTTAAGGGCTTCTTACACTTTTGTGCAGTTCTCTAGAACGCAAAATAGGATGCTTTTGTGGCATGGTTCTCGGCTTACTAACTGGACTGGCATTCTGTCCCAAGGTCTGTCCTTTTCTCTCTTGTTTCTAAACGTAGTTAAGTATGTATAGATTTGTGGGTGGTATGTGTTTCCTGTTTTCTTTTTTTTTCTCTGGATGTTGGGATTGGCATTCTATATCAAGATCTATCCTTTTCTCTATTGTTTATGCATGTTGCCAAGAATGTATGAGTGGGAATGTGGGATGCATTTGTCAATAACCACAAAATATCTGACTGCGTCTCGTACTTGACATCCACCAGGTTTGCGCATTGCTCCACCTGAAGCACCTGTGACAGGTTACATGTTTGGAAAGGGGGTTTACTTTGCTGATATGTTCTCCAAAAGTGCAAATTATTGCTATGCTAATTCCACCTTTACAACTGGGGTGTTGCTTCTTTGCGAGGTTGTTCTTAAATCAGTTCAAATTATAATTTGGCAAAAAGGTGTAACATGGTTCCACCATCAAATGTGTTAAATTGTTGTGTTACCTTTATGAATTTATATCAGAGACTGCAATCTGACTATTTCATTATATCGGAGATCACTTAACCTAATACTCTTTCACATCAATGGTTCGAACTGATTAATTTTCACTGGACAGGAATTAGTTTCCTGTCATTGATTTCATTACTTTGATGCTTTGCATATGAATTTTCTTGGCAATTTTGAAATTGACTACTTGCTTTCATCCTTCCATGTATAATTTATTATTCCTTTCTTGTGGTTTAGTATTCTTATAAGCCATTTATCTCTTAGGTTGCCCTGGGTGACATGGCTGAGCTTCTACAAGGTAAAAGTGATGCTGATAAGCTGCCAGGTGGGAAGTTGAGGTTTGTAAATTTAAACTGAATGATCGCATATAAGTAAACAGCATCTATTTGTTTTTGATATCTTAGGACTTTCCAAATTCACAACTAAAAACAATGAGGAGCGTTTTCCTGCCCCATGCAATTTTGAATCTTGTGTTTATATTGCACCATTTGGGAGCAACAACAATGTTAGTTCTATTATGCTCCTTTTAGAACATGTTAATTGATGTTGATTTTGTATTGCAGCACAAAAGGTGTAGGAGCAACTGCTCCAGATCCCTCTGAAGCCAAGTCTCTCGATGATGGTGTCATAGTTCCCCTAGGAAAACCGACGGAGCAAAAACGTCAGGTATGTTTATGAATTTTATTCAAGGAAATTAATCATTTGTTCTGAAATTATATATAAAAAAATCATTTGTTCTGAAATTATATATAAAAAAAAAATTATGTTTGCTATATGCATTTCAATTTCCTTTGCAGGGTGCTTTATTGTATAATGAATACATAGTGTACAATGTGGATCAGATTAGGATGCGTTACTTGGTTCAAGTTAATTTCAAATACACGTAGCAGTTTTCCACACAATTGTCAATTTACTGGTTCGTTTTTGTTTTTCATCAACAATTTTCAGTTCTTAACTTCTCTTTTGTAAATTAATGAAGGATATTTGATTTCTGTCTGTTCCCCCTTTTAGGATACCACGCAGGGGACTTGTCCTGCTGTTTTACTCTATTTCATAAGCTTTAAATATAATGAACTGATTCCTTTTTCTTGTAAGAAATTTGAATGTAGGGTATTTGATAGAGAAGAACTTGAATCCCTTGGCTGAAAATATGTTTGAACCCATAGTTTAAGAGCTGGCTTTTTTCTAATGCTTTTGATTCTTTACCTATTAAACTTAATGTCTTCTTTGGACGATGCAATAATTAGTTAAGGCTTGCATTTCTGTAGTTAAATACAAACAGATCTCATTTTTTTTTTTTTGGGGGGGGGGGGTAGAAATGCCCCGTTTTGGGTAATGAGATTGCAAGAACAAGAGTCAAACTGAAATCATAGGGTAGGTCGGCCAATTTGTTTTATAGCCGTTTCTCTGTTGTTGAAGCGAAGTCAAATATATACATTAACGCATGGTGGATTTTTAGCTTGTCTGAAAATTTTTTGAGTGTATGACCAAATAAGGCATTTACTACTAAAGCCACAACACAAAACGCTAGCATTTATGTATTTAGATTTTTGATGATGAATTCAGCTTAGAATCTATGTTCTTCCGCAAGACAAATATGGTGATTTAAGGGTGACACCACTTCCGGCCTTTTTTTTTTTCTTTAAAAAAAAAAGGAAAAAAAAACCTTCTCAGCTTGAGTTTTAACCACTGTCTATGAGCAGCCGAGTATAACTTCATTCAAGATGTCATATTAGTTGTTGATGATCTTATTAGTTGAGACTGGAGCGGTCCGAAATGTTGATCAAGAATAAAGCTTGAAATACAAAAAAGACGTCAGAGGGGTGTTGAAGTTGAGACTCCAGATGAACTTTGACGCCTAAGTCAGCTCAAAAGCTTTGGGAAGAGAAAGTGAGAGAATGGAGAAGGAAAGGAATAAGGAGAGTTTCCGGTGCCTTTCTGACCTCTTTTCTGTATTTCAGGTCTTTTTCTTGATCGACATTTTGTACTGCTCTAGTCTCAACTAAGAAGACCATCAACATTTGTGATATTTTTTTTAAGAAAACAAGAGGAAGGCGATGGAATTACAGGTTTTAGAGAAGATTTATGAAAGAAAATTGTGAATTAACTTAGTGTTTACTTTTTCAATTATGAATGAATGCCATCACTCTTACGATTCTGAATTTGATCTTTGTCCGTTTCTGCTCCATTCTTTTTAAAGTTTACACGACTTGATAATCGGATTTTTTTCTTCTTTTTTTAAGTTGGGAACCATTGCTTTCGTTTGCGTTCATGCGTTAAATCCCTCTAAGCAGAGTGTAAAATTCTATCAAGAGCCTTGATCTATTGACAAAAGGCCATCAAATTTCAGGATTTAATTTAAATGGTTGATTCGTTCATATCAAAGAAGGCTGGTGCCTACTATTTATATAAAAGTGAATCATATCAACCTAGGGAGCACCCCTTCTCTGTTTTTTTTTTTTTTTTTTAAAAAAAAAAACCCTTTCTCTCTCTCTCTCAATTCTCAATCTCTTACGCCCACACCACCAAACTCAAAAGCTTACACGTTTGCATATCCAACACGGCAACACGCAAAGCCTACGTGCACTCTTACATTATTCTCTTCTGCTTCTTGCACCAACCCAACAGGTTGTTGAGGTTCCTCTTCCCCAACGATACTTATTATAAAAGAAGAAACAAAAAAGGTCACAAAAGGGGCCCATACATGGTGGTGGGACCTGCTATCATGGCACGAGATTTTTGATCCAAAGGCTAGGTATGGGTAGAGAGGTTATACATTTAGAGTCTTCTGGTTGTCTGTCTCTTCCTTGGGTCCTGCAAAGGGGAACAAAGAAAGAGGTGATGGCAGGCACGGCTTTCCTGCACAGACAATACCCGCAAGCTTGGTCTTCCATAGATATCCCTACTTTTAATTTCTTTGCTTTGCGTACCACTACATATGATTGCATGGCATGGCTTTGGCTTTTGGTTTCTTTTGTCAGAGACTTTTTTATTTTTTATTTATTTTTCTCACTCTCCAGTCTTCGCAAGCACCATGAATTTCAGCCATTGCTCCATTCCTTCCTACCCACTGCCTTTGGGCTCTCTTGCATTTATAAATACTTTGAGCTTCTTCAATTCATTCGTATCCTACCAAAAAACACGTTATTCAAATTCAATATAATTTGTGGACGTTTTAGCGGGTGCGTAGCTCCTTGTTGGAGAAGCAGGGCACGTGCAAAAGTGCCAATCCTTCTATCGTTTGGCTTCTCAAATTAGTGCTTTACATTTCTCGCTTTCTGCACGTGCTCCCTTTCTCCAACATGGGTTCCTCACCTTATCTTCTCTCTGTCACTCTCGTTTGCAATTTGCGACCTCCTCTATTGCATGAAGTAATGCAATAGCAGGGCACGCGTAAGTAATGCAGTAGCAGATAATATACATTACTCCCCGATCCCCATTTACTCATCAATTTTCTACTTTATTTGTTTATTTTTTAATTTCGATTAGTAAATGTTGTAGTTCATTCACCATGCTAAACCACTGGAATACATAAAATCGTCTCAGCATGCACCGCATTAAATATATAAAAATGAAGGAAGATCAGCCACGTTGGTACTCTGAGGGTTTTAAATTTTACGTCAAGGCCACCTCTGGCCCTCCGATGCATACATGCATTGCAATCTATGAGATTGAGAGTGGAGATTATATATATATATATATATTAGATTAAATTTGAGAATTAACATGGACCATCAGTAGTGATTGACAGTACACATGGATACTGTATAGATGAGTAAAATTTGAGAATTACAGTAAAACCAACAAAAAAAAAACTGAAATTTGTTGTCTTGATTTTTATTTATCAAAACTAATGCTCCTCTCCCTTGACATCAAAGCAAAGCAAATGCTACAAATACATTTTTTTTTTTTCACATTTTCAAATATTGCTGTAAAATAGCTACTAAAATGTAAAAACCAAATTTAATTAAAGTTTAAATACTAATATAATTAATTAAGCAACCTCATATTTTCTGTCGCATCCTCACAGACTTACGCTGTGACAAAAAGGGGCAGACAATCCTCAATAATAATGTTACTAAGTTTTATTTTTTTCCTTATATATATATAATATAATATAATATAATTTAGTTTCTTTTCTAAATTTCTTTGGATTAAATTTTTCCTTTAATTTATTTTTTTCTTTTTTTTTTTTGACAATTTTTCCCCATATATAGATAGCAATCTAAAATGAAAAAAATTAAAATCCTATATTTTTATCTTTCTTGGAAATCATAAATTAAAAAATTGCTTGCACTTTGAATTTCCATAAAAAAATAAAAAAAAAAATTCTTAGTTACAATATTATTGCTGTGGTGATCGACCCATTTTAAGGCTATAGTTTAGCCTAAATTTTTAACGTCCATTGTTTAAGCCGACTTAGTTGGGTTTTAAAGTTTGACCCATTAATTTATAAAGGGCCAAGCTAACAGTCATCGGAGTCTCAGACACTCTCAGGTCAATCGCACCATTTCGAGACAAAAGGTCGGGCCAAGTCGGTTTTCCCTCCAAAATCCTGGTAAAACTCCGCTTGCTCTTTCATTAAGAAGCCCATTTTTTGCCGTTCGAAACTAAGCTTGCTATATTTCCTCATCTCCTTACAGCTTGAAAAATCAGTTCTCTGCCGATTTGAATCACTGCTTGAAAGTTGAAACGTAAAACCATCAATCAATTTGTATTAGTTAGTATAACTGACTGGTACAATAATAGTGATATGGTAGTGGGGTACAGTATTTGGGCTCGGTTTGAAGAAGGGCCCAAGCGTAATAATGTTGTCTAGTGCGGTGGTGGGTGAGCCGGCGAGGTTAAACCTCCGCCGGCATTTTGGAGGTTAAGTTTAATTCAAATTTATATACTGCTACTAAAATTAATTCTGCAGTTGTTGGTGAGAATAGTAACAGCAATGAATTCTCTCTGATTGTCTTCCATTTTTGCAAGAACGATTCCAAAAAGTGGAAAATGTTGCACGAGCTTTTACTAGC
>JBBYHK010000004.1:9762467-9774307 GCA_038382065.1 Adansonia grandidieri
TAACATTTTTTGGTTTAATAGTTAAAATTACATCAGAGTGATATCAAGTTAATTTTTTTTTTCTTTTTAATTTATTGTGTCAATATTCTTATTTTTCTTGGATTAATAAAATTACAAAATTACAATCAACAATGAATACAATCCTCCAGGCTTAAGCCCCCCAATCACAAACACCAAACAGAGGCAGCGGCTCTTAGATAGAACAGAAGAGAGCCTCAAGTCTCAGCTCAATCTCAGTCTTTCAACACTCTGCCTTCTTATCTTTACCAGGAAAAAAAACACTACAAAAAAAATGGATTTCAATCTCCAATCTTGTGAAAACCCTGAAACCAAATCAACCGAAGAACAAACCGAAACCCAAAACCGGAACCAAGTAGAGATTTTCCCTTCTCAGTCGCCATTTGCAGCCGCTTCTCTTTCTTTCTCTTCTTTGCCCGCAACTCTACCAACCCATTTCTTCACTCAGCCCAAAATCCCATCTTTATTCACTTTTCAATCACCCAATAAAATTAAAGTTCCGACCCAAGCTTCATCGCTTTCACATCTCTCTCTTTCTTCGACTTCCCCTTCGCCTTCCAAGATTTCTTTCAAATCCACTATTTCCAACAACCCTCTTCGGTCCCCTCTCTCTTTAGGCCCTCGCCGCCCTCTCGACCCTTCCAATGGCGCTGCAATTCATCGAGCTTCCATCGTTTGGTTCCGCAACGATTTACGAGTCCATGACAACGAGTGTCTCAACACGGCCAACAACGAGTCCGTGTCGGTTTTGCCTGTTTACTGCTTTGACCCTCGAGATTACGGTAAATCCTCATCTGGGTTCGATAAAACGGGTCCTTACAGAGCCACATTCTTGATAGAATCGGTTTCGGATCTCCGAAAGAATCTGCAAGCACGAGGGTCGGATCTTGTGGTCCGGATTGGGAAGCCGGAGAGTGTTTTAGTTGAGTTAGCTAAAGCCATTGGTGCTGACGCAATCTATGCTCATAGAGAAGTTTCTAATGATGAGGTCAAGGCTGAGGAAAAGATTGAGACGGCCATGAAAGAAGAGGGTGTTGAAGTTAAGTACTTTTGGGGAAGTACTTTGTTCCATGTCGATGATTTGCCGTTTAAGTTGGAAGATATGCCTTCCAATTACGGTGGATTTAGGGAGAAAGTTAAGGGTTTGGAGATAAGGAAGACGATTGAAGCATTGGACCAAATGAAAGGGATGCCTTCAACCGGTGATGTGGAGACTGGGGATATTCCTTCATTGACGGATCTGGGGCTTAACCCGATAGTTCAGGTTTGAGATTTAACTTTAACTTCTGTGCTTTTCATATGAGATTCAATTTGTTTTCTTGTGCAAAAATCCTGGATTTGTGCTGTTTGTTAGGCAAATAGAGGGGAGATAAATGACTTTACAGGTGCATAAAACGAGTTTTCCTTAGTCTTCCAACGTTCTAAAGAAGATAATTGTCAAAAGTAATTAGTTTTGATTGTATTTCATTTATTTGGACGGCCTAAGTTTTCCCTAACTCTATATTGATTCTGTTGCATTACACCAAAATACTGATATATTATTTTAAATGCTGCTTCATGCTTAGTTAGCATTTAGGGCTACTAACATCTGAAGTATGAATTGATTGGATTGTCTAACTTGAATTATCAATGACTGGGTGCTCGTTATTCAGTGCTTAATCTCCAATGTTGAGGCTTGATAGTTTTGATTTAGACAGTGCAACTAACCAGTGCTACTAGATTTATAACCCATTTAGAGTGAATTCAACTACCAATGTTAACCATGCCCTACGGTTGTTTCAATGATGATCAATGGAAAGTGTTATTTTGGAAAGCATACTTGGGAGTTAGGACTCGTTTACTTTGGATTATGATGCTTGATATGCATTCACAAAGTATTGTTTGTTTTCATTAGGACCGAAGGCAATCGGTTAGTGCTTCTATGGCTGGAGGGGAGACTGAGGCACTGCAGAGGCTTAAAAAGTTTGCAGCTGAGTGTCAAGCACAGCCACACAAGGGGAGCAAGGATGGTAGCCGGGATAGTATATATGGTGCTAACTTTTCTTGCAAAATTTCTCCATGGCTAGCCATGGGATGCCTATCTCCCCGTATGATGTTTGATGAGCTGAAGAAGACTACAAATAGGTATGCTGTCAAGTACCCTTATTTTCCTTTCATAAATAATGCCTAGAGTTTGGGCTTATTGTGCGTACGGTCCTTCAATGGAGCAATAGGATCCATGTTACAGACACCGTGTAATTGGAGAAGGCTTGGTGGTTGTATAAACACTTTCAAGCTATCAAATATATGCTTATGTTTTTTTTTTTTTTTTGGCCAGACAAATATATGCTTATGTTGAATACATCTATATGATTGACAGGACAATTTCTGGTGCCTCAAAGAAAAATGATGGTGGTAGTGGCTCACCTGATACCGGAATTAACTGGTTGATGTTCGAGTTGTTGTGGAGGGATTTCTTCAGGTACATGTGGCGTTGATCAAACTTATACAAGTAACAATTTTACTTTTCCTCCAAAAAAAATCAAAGCTAATTTTCATTTGCACATAAATCCTTTGTAGATTCATCACCAAGAAATACAGTTCTGCCAAGGTTGGAACCGCTGCTCCTGCCACAGCTTGTACAGGTGCCCTTGCTTGAGCAAAGAATTTGTATTTGTTTTGGTATGACAATTTCTCGCGATTCTTAGAAGGATTTTCATTGAGTAGCTGTTTAGGTGGATGAATAGGTTGCTAAAAAGGCAGTTCTTCTTTGTTGAACTCTTTGTTCTTGTCACCTAATAAAATGGCTTTAATATGGTAAAATTTGTCTTAGTTTTCCAAGCGTTAAAACCATTGTGCTTGTTTGTCCATTGTTTAATTTGCCGGCTTGGGAGTCATTTGTGGATGCCTTCAAATTTTCCTTCCAACCCTCTGCTCAAAAGAAGAGCAAAAAAATTGGTGAGTTTTGAAGGTTAATGCCGTAATTGGGAAATGTGGTTTACAGAATTTATAAATTTATGAATCTAAGCAACGTGAATGAATACTTTAACAAAACTCCGATGGAGAAATTAACACCACTCTTTAAAGTCTTAATTCTTAAAGCATACACAAATGCAACTTTATTGCCTTCAAACTAAGGAAAATGTTGGCCACTTACATTTAAAAAGTAAAAAGGGGAAAGTTAGGCACTTCTTAAGTTGATATGCATGAGAAGAAAATTGTAATTAATACAATGTTTTCTTAACCTAGTAAAAATAATGTGTTAAATGCAAAAGGAAAAAAAATCAAAATGATAAATAAATAATATTTAACTAGTACTTATAGACACCAATTAAACAAACTTTTAAATTAATTAGTCTTATGAAGGGTTTACCTTATATAATACATTTAACAATTCGTATATTTTTTTTTCATAGTCATCTATTTTACATTTATATAAATATTGAAATATTAATAATTCGTATTACATTGATTTTGAAATAAGTATTCGTATCATATTTTAATTACTTTATATGTATCATATTTATAATTTTATCTAAAACTGTCAAAGAGGTCGCAATGGGTGATGAGTCGAAGCTAAGAAAGAATTGCATCCCCATAACTATGGACAAAGATGCTAACATGAATGTGCAGCCACGACTATCAGAACGTATGGCTAGCTAGCAAGAACAAATAATGCCATAGATGCTAAGAAAAAGCAAGCTGGGAGATCAATTAACAGCTCTTACAGCCAACTCAAGAAAGAAATAAGCATCCTATTTATAGGATCTAATAGATCAAAACATAAAACAAAAAATTTTTACACTATTAGCAACCATAATTTCATTGAAAATAGATATGGGTAAAAAAAACACAACCAAAACAAGTTTAAAGATTTGACACCTGAAATCAGACAAACGAGGTTCCTCAGAACTAATAAACCAGATAGGTAACTAGAGAAAAAAAAATCTGAACTGAATCCTTCATTCTTCCTCCTCCCCCTCATTCTCAGCAATATTGAAGTAGCGGAGTTCATAAACAGTACGGTCCTTGTTGGAAGCAATCACTCGAAGCCAATCCCGGACATTGTGCTTCTTCAAGTACTTCTTAGTCAAGTACTTCAGATACCTGGAAAACCAAACAGAAAGTTCAAGTAACCGTCACGTAAAACTGCTAAAATCAAAAGATGGCTCCACCCCCCCCCCCCTTCAACAAACAACCCAAGACTAGAAAGGATTGTCTCAGACATTAAAGGAAGGATTAAATCAGCAAATGCTCTCAGGCAGCAACTGCGAATGTTTTGGGAAACAAGCCTTAAGGATTGTCACCACTGACGTTCAACCAGCCCCATCCATAACACTAAGCAGCCAAGTTACTAAGTTATTTAAGTAATAAACAAAACACATTGCCATTTAAGATTCAATTCAGCTTACATTGCCAAACAAAAAGCCATTTCCTTATAAGATTCAATTCAGTTCAAATCCCGTGTGGAAGAGGCAAATGCCACAACAAAAAAGTAAAGGCAACAGTATAAAACATCAAAGCCTCTGACTTCGAAGGAAGGATTAAAGCGGCAGTAGCTCTCAAGCCCTGCGATAGCGACGTACCTAAAATTTGTTATCATAGACCTTAACCATAAAATTAAAAGAGTTCCACCATTCTTGCTTAAGATTCAAAACCATTTTCAGATCTAAAAATTCAGAGATTCGGCGCAGCGCTAGATGGTTTCATAGTACAACTAGAAGAAACAAAAGTGAAATGGAATAGTACCGCTTGGAGAAGTTAGAGTCAGAGGAAACGTTGATCTTGCTCTTGTCGCGGGTGACAGTGACGGAGTCGCCGAGAGCACCGGCTTTGCCACCAACCTTGATCCTTTCCTGGAGGAACTTTTCCAGCGAGGCGATGTCCATAATCTTATCTTCTACCGGCTTAGCACAGTCGATGGTAAAGGAAGCTCCCTTTTTCTTCCCCTTGGGTCCTGCTGCTGCCCCACGACTCATCTTCGCACCGACTCACCGCGTTTTAACTGAGTCAAATCAATAAAAAAAAAAATCAAAAGAAGAGAACTCATAACAGGGAGGAAGGCAGGGATCAAGAGAGTAACTTAGCTAACTGTGGAGCTACGAATGCTTTTGAGGTCTAACAAAATCAGGGTTTTCAGATGTCACGTCACGTTAGGATTGGATTTTGGGCTTATTGTTACGATGATCGTCCAAACTCACCCTTTAAGGCTCAATTAATCTTGAACAAACCCAACTCAAAAGATACCGAGAAGCTTTTAGATATAATATCAATATTATCAGTAATATATCGGTATCGATCATATCAGTTGATATATATCAATTTTGATATATAACTTAATCGATTATGGTTAACTTTATTTCAGTCTTGTTTTTAATCTGTATGGATCGTACTGGTAAATATCGACCTGTTTTGGTGATACTGATAAAAAATAGTTGTATCATTCGATACATAATATTAGCTTGTAAAAAAAGTTAAATCAAAATTAATCTAAATCTGATGAATGTTATACATAATTACTAATAAATTTGATAAATATTAGATATAATTATTCATAAATTTAATTATTATTAAAAAATTTTATCTTTACTACTTAACTGATATTGATTTTCTTATATTTGATAAAGTTTTTAAGAACATTATATATAATTGATAAATATTTAATATATAAAATTTATTTAATCTCATTTATTTTATATTTGAAAATATTTTTCATATATATAAATTAAAAATATTTAAACTCCGATAAACTCGAAACGGTACACCAAAACACTTTGATGCCAGTATGTACTTATATCAGAATAAAAAATGTACACCCACCGGTACGGTACTGACTACCTTGCATAATATCCTTTTTACCGTTTTTGGTTAAATCTATTTATTTCACCCTACATTTTAATACCTTTTATAATTATATTGATTGTTATCAATAATCAAAATTTTTTTTTGAAATATTTTAAAAGTATTCTTTTTTTTTATTTCTTTATTTATTCTTCTATTTACATAAATAATTTTGAATAATAAATATAAAAAATCTATCAACTTTTATTTTTGAAAATTAAATTAGTATATATACAAATTAAGAAATGTTAAAAATAAATTATATTTAAGATTTTTTTAATCTATTCAATAAAATTTTAACATCGTAAAGCGAGTAACCAACTAATTTGAGGATTCAACGATATATAAGGTTATTGGAGGTTTTCCAACGTTATAAAAACTTAAGACAAACAAACCAAGCTATGCTTTGTATAATTTTCCTAATTCTGGAGTTATTGAATAATATGATACATGAAATGGCTTGATGACGTGGTTAAAAGGGTTATCAAGCTTGTTTTCTTTACTTTATATAAACACTTTAATTGCAGGTTTTTAGAGGTATTCATGGCCTTGACTGAAGTTCAATTTTTTCTTTTATTTTCTTATTGAGGTCTAGGTTGGCGTTGCACTCTGGTCGGTTCAAAAATCTATTTTACTTTTTAAAATAATATTAAAAAATTTAAAAATATTTTATATAATATTTATAATTAAATTTAAATAAAATTATTTTTTATTATAAAAATAGTACTTTAAGTTATATGAAATCAATTAAAATTATTAAAATTTTTATTTTAAATTCAGATCAATATAAATCGGACGTATCGAGTTGAGCAAGGTTCTTGGCCATGAACATCTACCAATGCTGTTGCTGCTGTCCAATGGAAGCGGGCACCGGCCCAATGCCTGATTGCCCTTTCATGTGAAGAGGGACCACGAAATGCACACTGCTATATCAGCTTCAGTCCAACTGCAAGTCTAAAACCATCAAAGAATGTCATCGGTAAAAATTGAAATTGAGGAAATGTTTTTGGTTAATTGATATTAGTTGAACAGAACGGGTTCGGTGAACAATCAAAAACATTTATAAGGAATTGGTAGGATGGAATCCACAGTATAGTTAGGTAAACCAGTTCTGTTGATGAGATGTGGTTTTAAGCCATGTTTTCTTTTATAGAAAAATCACTTCTGGAAAAAGCCGAAAGAGTGATAATGTCATGCCTTTTTTGGATGATGTTGAACTATGACCGCCATTGATGATTACAGAAAAGCTTGCTATATATGGAGCAAGGGAGGGGATTTTGCCGATTAGACAATATGACAAGTTTTGGTTCAATTATCTATCCCACCAAAACTTGTCAAAATAGGCCGCATTTTGAAGGGGTATGGAAATTAACTCGAGAGAGAGAGAGGGTTGATTTTGGTATCTATCTTGAATATGTGATTTGCTTGATACGCAACAAACTCCCTCTAGGTGTGTATTAGGAATTAGAGGTAGTTTAATTACCTTTCACGTCCCTATTCAAAAATCAAGAGCGTTTTCAAATAGATCCAAAATTAAGTGGTCCAAAACTTCCAAATAAATCTCGAATTAATTTATATATGACTTTTTCAAAAAATATTTAATAAATGTAAAGTTTAAGCTGGATAGTAAGATTAAGGGCTTTAAATAATGCACAATGCCACCTCATCGTCAGTTATGTCTTTTCCATAAGAAAACGAAGGATATAACACTTTGAAAATCAACAATTTTAATATATTGAGTTGTTGCTCATCAGCCCGTCTACTTCTCCGCCTCTCTCAAATAACGCTTGCTTTGCTCTTGCTCTCTGCTTGCTCTCATTTTCTCTTGTAATTTGTTTTTTTTTTTTTCGAGCAGATATAAATATATATTTTCAGTTCCTCCAACCTCAGCTCTTTCTTGCTTTAGGTGCTTTATTCTTATCTCTGATCTCTCTGCGTCTGCTGTATCTTCTCATCGGGTTGTTCTCAAAGTTTTTAATATATTACTACGTAAATAAAAAAAACAAAATTTCTTTATCATTGTGGAAAAAGAGAAGAGTGGTATATTCTATTTCTTCTTCTATTTTATGAACATGGCAGTTGAATATCAAGAGGTAAATTAGCCCCTAAATGGTTTCTCTTCATCTGTATATATTTTTAATATTATTTTCATGCATGCTTGTTGCTACTACTTTTTCCCTTTTTTTTCTCAAAAAAAGGTGTTGATAAAACCTTGATCATTGAGAGTTGAACTTGAATACGTGGGGTGTAGGAGCACATAAGGAATTCAAGAGGAACTCTGCTTTTTACTTGCAGATGGCTGCCTTTCTCTTCTCCAAAGGCTCTTGTTTTCCTTTGCCATGGTATCCCCTCTCTTTCTTCTCCTGAATAATTACTCAATAATTAGTGTTTAAGTTCGTTCGAACCGGACTTATAAACACAGATTAAGTATTATTTATTTCATTTTTTATTAAATTAAAAAAATTATGCATTAATTATATATTAGATGCATAATAGTTAGGAAAAAAAAAAAAAAAAGCAAAAGTGAGAAATAATTGGTATATGCATTAATGTTGGTTGCAGGTTATGGCATGGAGTGCAGCGGATTCATGAAAGGTAATAAATATATAATCTTAAATGCCCCATTTTTCCCCGTTTCTGCACGTTTCCTTAAATGTATTTTCTGGGTATTTGTTTTGTCACTCTTTTCCTCGTCCATGGAATTTCTTTTATTTTTAGTTATTTTTTTTAAAAATATATTTTTATATCTTTTTTTAAACTATTGTATTAAATAATAATTTTAGGACATTAGATGTCGACACCTTAACCGTCAACCACCATAATTATTCCATAATTAATTAAAGAATCTTGTTCTATATGTTCATAAAATATTAATTAAATATAAAATAATAAAAAAAAACCCTCAAAGTACCTATGATAAAAAATTGGATTGAAAGTTGAATCTTTAAATTTTAAATTTGAATTAATTAGTTTAATCAATTTATCTAATTAAATATATCTAATTAGTTTAATTAATTTATCTAATTAAATGATTGAAAGCTTTAAATTTGATTTTTTAATATTAAATAAATATATTTGATCTGAGATAAAGCTCAAATCTTACTATTGTCAAAGAAATAAATAGATAAATTACTTAAAATTAGTTAAATAGCCTCTTGATAGGTCGTTATTTTTTGTATTCCGAGTATTGTGATCATATGGGATCCAATTTTTCCAACGTGCTGAAACACTTGTCGGCAATTTATGCTTGGCTAATTTTCTTAGTTATTTAATACTGCATGATAGTTTCTCTTAAATTATGGGTATTATAGTTCTACTTCTATATGATCATCTATCACATTGATAATGATTTGAAGAAGATGTGTAAGATCTTTTCCTGGGTCTGATCTGAAATTCAAGATGTGGGTCAGCTGGATTGGTTAGGTTGGCAAACAATCAATCGTTCGGACTCAAACCATCCTTGAGCCCCACCAAGATTAAGATTTATGTGTTAAAGACTCTAGCAGAAATCACAGAAAATTTGATGAATTCAATTAGAAGAAGGAAATATGCATTTATTACTTTGCCTAAAATCATGATATGATGGGGTTATTTCAGCAAAGATCCCACTTCTATTTGCCTTTTTGATAATTTTGTTTAATGGAATCCAAGTCATTAGCAAATAGTACTAATAGAATTCCTATTAATATGATATCATGGTTTTTAGCAGAATGTGGAACCAGGCTAGCTGCTGCAGGATATGCCGTGTTTGGGATTGATTATGAAGGACATGGAAGGTCTAAGGGTGCTCGATGTTATATTAAGAAGTTCGAAAACATCGTTAATGACTGCAGTGAATTCTTCAAATCCATCTGCAGTATGTGTCTTACCAGTGCTTGACACAATTACTAAGCCAACTCCTCTCTTTTAGCTCATTACCACCTAATTCTGCCACCATGGTTTTTCAGTGCAGGAAGAATACAGGGAGAAGAGCAGGTTCTTATATGGAGAGTCAATGGGAGGTGCAGTGGCCCTACTGCTTCATAAAAATGACCCTTCCTTCTGGAATGGTGCTGTTCTTGTTGCACCAATGTGTAAGGTAATAATGAGAATGACCCATGTTACTTGGACTTAAGTTTGATTGTTGAATACTAAGTATATTCAATTTTTAAAGTTTTTTCATATATTTAAAGTGCTTTTAAAGGATTGTATCCTTACACCCATATCTGAAAATGCATCAGATTAAGATACTTTGAAAAAAAAAGAAAAAAAAATAGTTAGGGCAACATAGAGGGTGACTTACATTTTTTTTAGTTCATCACCTTATTAATAATTTTCTATTTTTCAGCTATCCTCATAATCTGAACTTCAAAATTTTGTAGATATCCGAGAAAGTGAAGCCACATCCAGTGGTCGTGAATATATTGACTAAAATGGAAGAAATTATACCAAAATGGAAGATAGTACCCGTAAAAGATGTCATTGACTCGGCATTCAAGGACCCTGTTAAGCGAGAATTGGTGAGGATATTAAAGTCCTTTTGATCTTTGTTTAAGTCTTGGTCCTCTTAGAATGGTTTAGTTGATTCAAATGATTTTATACTGTAATTGTATATAGTTCAGGATGTCTCTTTGACTTATGATGGATGCAGATAAGGAACAATAAGTTAGTATACCAAGACAAGCCTAGACTGAAAACAGCACTGGAAATGCTCAGAACCAGCATGAGAGTTGAAGATGGTTTAAATGAGGTTAAATAATCATCCCCTCTTAAAGCCCTCCCCATTGCAAAAAATTACTAATATCTGTTTTATTTGTTTTAAGTTTTTAACCCTCAATTATGAAAGAAGTTCTATCATCTATGTAGTAACTAGGTTACAATTCAGGTGGAGTTGCCCGTCAGTCTGTAAATGTTACTGCACTGTAGGGGAAAAAATATTGCTAATAAATACCAGTAGGTGCTGTTCGGTTCTGTAGTATTAACTCCTAGCGTACATTTTCAAAAGGTTCTTATTACAGGCCATGTTTCATTAATTATCAGAGTCTGACATATATTCGAATGTCGGCATTAAAGAATCATCCTCCAATTATGAAAAAATTTAAAAAATATTGATTATACTTTTGTCCGAAACGTATTTATATTTCAACATTTATCTCTGAATTCAAGTAAAATATATTATAGGTTTTCCTGTTACATGAGGCACTAGGATCGCTGAATGAGTTAATGCAGTGAAAAATATTAGGTAGAAAAAACTAATGGTGGCAACCAGGAGAGTCTGTTTCATTTATTTTACATTTATGCCGGTTGGTTGGGATGTTTTCTTGGCAGGTGACACTCCCCTTCTTTGTGTTGCACGGGGAAGCAGATATAGTAACAGACCCTGAAGTAAGCAAGGTCCTGTATGAGAAAGCTAGCAGCAGGGACAAAACCATGAAACTGTACCCAGGGATGTGGCATGCATTGACATCAGGAGAGCCCGATGAAAACATCGAAATTGTTTTTGCAGATATCAAAGTTTGGCTTGACAAGCGCTGCAATGCTGTAACTTTTGAGCAAATCCTTCATCCTCTTGACAAAGGGTTCGAAAAAAATTCACTAGTACGACCGTGTAAAGGGCAACAACCAGTGGCAGAACACAATCAAACGGGAGCAATTCGGTGTGGTTTGAAGGGACTTCTCACACTACACTCACCAATTTAGTCTTATAGTTACCAAATTAGCTGCTGTCTCTGTATATTTTCTCTAATATCATGACTTTCATGTTCTCCCCAAAACGTTAAGAAGGCAAATCCTTAAAGGGGTAAATTAATGGAATAAAGAAAGAAAGTTGCCTTGCTCCATTACCGAATGCTTGTGGTGGACGATTACTTTGTTTCATTGAAATGTTTTGTTGCTGCTGGGGTCCCTTGAAAATGCTTGATTTGAGTTATAAGGTTGTTTTGACTTCTAAATTAGCTTTGCCCCGTTATTCTAGTCTACGTATATGATGGGGGCATTGATTGAAGTTAGATAAATTTATGATG
>JBBYHK010000004.1:9774407-9793838 GCA_038382065.1 Adansonia grandidieri
GGCCTACCGAACTTAAAAAATCGCGACCGCCAATAAGTGATTTATTTGGGACTTCGGTATGCTCTGCACTTTTATTTTGTCCTACAATCGCAGTGGAAATAAGTGGGTGGTCTATGAGCGAAAGCGAAAGAAAGAACATTTATAATTTAAAAAAAAAAAAAAATTGATACCTCTCAAAGGGAGATTTTACTAGTTATTCTCTTTTTTTTTTTTTTTTCAAAGACTTAATAGCCATTTGGAAATACACATTCTATCATGGATCAATTCAGCGCACAATAATCACACAATTGTTCGGTTCAGGAAATGATTAAGCAATCGTTTGGTTTAAAAAATGCTTATTTCATGGAGTAATCAATTTCAAACTTGTCCCATAAAGTATTGAAATAACCATTTAGTATCCTGACTAAATAATTATTCCGACCTTCAGCAAAAGAAAAAACTACTCCAAGATATTCAAATACCCTTAGTCGAAAATTTGAATTTTACATGTTCCATTCAATTCCTATAGACTCCAATGATTTTTATATTTAATTAAGATATTAAACCTGGAATATAAAGTAGCATAACAGGGAAAAACATAACCATCATATATCTCCCTGCTTTCTGGATCATCTTCCTCATCTATGTATCCATGATTTCCAATTAATACTCCTACAGCTGACTTCTCTCATGATTTACTGCAATCCCATTTACCTTGGCAAATATTAGCAAGAGAAGACAAATTCCAAATATCCACATAACAGCTTTAAGAAAACAAATTCCCTCGTACTGATTCAGTGATTAACCTACTGGAATGGTGAACACGATCAGCTTATGTTAAGGTCCCAATGATGGACTGGTCCGAGATAATGCTGGACAGGACAGCATCGAGACTCAGGCATTTAACCAAATACCCTGTCGGCTTTGACTCTAGAGGGACCTGACAATCATCACAGAACAAACCGTATATGCACCAAAAGATATAATTAACCAATTTGATTACAATGCTACAGTCAAGCATTCAACGCTGCTATTCATCCAAGAAAGAATTACGAGTCCTTCGTGTCTAATATCAACACTTCACAGAAATGGACAGTCATGACAATCAGCAAGTATTGCTAGCTAGTAAGCAAAACCAAGCGACAGATTATTAGAAAAAGGAAGGTGGAAGATCAATTAAGAGTAATTATAATCAAAATTCTGAAAGAAATTTGCATCCTTTTCGTAACATCTAATGGACTAGTACATTAACATAATGTTTTGCAATTGGCAAACAAAATTTCATTGAAAACAGGGCACGCGTCAAAAACAAACCAAATCAAGTCCAAAGATTTGACACCTGAAATAGATAAAAAGAGGTCCTCGTAACTAGTAAACCAGACATGTAACCAGAGAAAAAACTGAACTGAACTGAACTGAACTGATCTTCACTCTTCCTCCTCACCCTCATTCTCAGCAATATTGAAGTATCGGAGTTCATAAACAGTGCGGTCTTTGTTGGAAGCAATCACCCGAAGCCAATCCCGGACATTGTGCTTCTTCAAGTACTTCTTGGTCAAGTACTTAAGATACCTAAAATCCAAACAGAAAGTTGAAGAAACCGTCAACTAAAAACTCAAATATTTTAATATCAAGAGATGGTTCCTTCCCCGTTAAAAAACAACCAAAAACTAGATTGAAGGTCTCAAACATCCAAGGAAGGATTAAAGCAGCACAAGCTCTCAAGCCTGGTGAAGGCAAAAGCTCTCAGGCAGCCACTGCGAATGTCTTCAGAAACAAGCCTGAAGATTTGTCATCATTGACCTTAAAATTAAAAGTTACACCTATTCTATCCATAACACTAAGCAGATAAAGTTAAAGTTATTTATGTAATAAATAAAACCCATTACCTTGCAAAATTCAATTCAAGTTATATAGCAAACAAAAGGCCATTTCATCAAAAGATTCAGTTCAATCATATAACCCACTGGAAGAGGCAAATGCCACAACAACAAAAGTGAAGGCTACACAACTTTATCAAAGACTCAGACATCCAAGGAAGCATTAAAGCAGCGGTAGCTCTCAAAGCCCAGCGAAGGAGAAAGCTCTTAGGCAGCCACTGCGAATGTCTTCAGAAACAAGCCTGAAGATTTGTCATCATTGACCTTAAAATTAAAAGTTACACCTATTCTATCCATAACACTAAGCAGATAAAGTTAAAGTTATTTATGTAATAAATAAAACCCATTACCTTGCAAAATTCAATTCAAGTTATATAGCAAACAAAAGGCCATTTCATCAAAAGATTCAGTTCAATCATATAACCCACTGGAAGAGGCAAATGCCACAACAACAAAAGTGAAGGCTACACAACTTTATCAAAGACTCAGACATCCAAGGAAGCATTAAAGCAGCGGTAGCTCTCAAAGCCCAGCGAAGGAGAAAGCTCTTAGGCGGGCACTGCGAATGTTTTGGGAAACAAGCCTTAAAATTTCTATCCGACCTTAGCCATAAAATAAAGAGTTCCACCATACTTGCTTAAAATTCAAAGCATTTGCAAAATCTAAAAATTCAGAGAAGCGGCGCAGATGGTTCGATAATACATAAAAAGATGAAACGAGGAAATGGAAAAGTACCGCTTGGAGAAGTTCGAGTCAGAGGAGACGGTGATTTTGCTCTTGTCGCGGGTAACTGTGACCGAATCGCCAAGAGCACCTGCTTTGCCACCGACCTTGATCCTTTCCTGGAGGAACTTTTCCAGTGAGGCTATGTCCATGATCTTGTCTTCAACCGGCTTAGCACAGTCGATGGTAAAGGACACTCCCTTCTTCTTCCCCTTGGGTCCAGCTGCTGCCCCACGACTCATCTTCGCACCAACTCACTGCGTTTTCACTGAATCAAATCAATAAGAAAGAAGAGAAAGAGGAACAACAGAGAGAATGGCCAGAGAGTACCTTAGCTGCCTCTGTCTTCTCGAAGATATAGAACGGCGAAGCTACGACCACATTCTCAACAAATATACTGATTCCTAGGGTTTTTCAGAAATAATTTTTAGGGCTAAGTATTGGGCTTTTGATGGTGGGGTTTAGGCTCAAAACCCAAAAAGAAAATGAAGGTAGCAAGAATGGATTACTGCAATTAGTCAACCCTAAACTTAAACTCTTAGATAGATCTGGAACTGGATTTGAAAGTCTTTAGATCCAACACCAATTCCAAGTACAAAGCCCAAAGGTAAGGCAACTTTTCTTATACTATTTGTTTCCTTGAATTTGTTTAGGTTAAAATATTTTTTAAAAAAAAAAGCTTTTCAATTTTTTTAAAAAATGAATTTTATATTTTTATTGCATCTAAATAAGTTTTTATTTAAAATGAAAGATTGATTTATTTTAAGGATTTATTTAGATATAACTTATAGGCTAAGAGTTTATTTAGGTGCAAACTAATAATTAATGATTTATTTTAATATAAATTAAAGATTAAAAATTTTAATATAATCAAAATAAAAGAGCTTATTTAAATAAAATAGTAATAAAATACCAAGAGTTTGTTTTATTTGAAAATATATGTTGTGACATACAGAAAGGCACACCAAGTATCAATCAAGATTGAAGCTGCTAAGAATGTTTTCCTATGTTTATTGTTGCTTATACAAGAGAAGTGAAATTTGGCAGTTCGGTTGTTAGAAAGTGGTGTTTTCGGTGAAAGCCATTACAATAAATATCTACCAGTGAAATCCCAAGCTGGGGGGAACGAAGTGATCCTGCTTCTGAGTTTCTTACACCAGCCATTATCGTTACGACACATGTTACATTTTGGTTTTTCTTTGCCCTGCAGATTCCTCAGATGCGTTTTCGGAAATGTCTGAAAATCTGATGTTAACTTTGGACAGAACTTACAACCAATCAGAGGTTTATACTTGTTCCAACAATTATCTGATTATTCTATTTTGTTCAAAAACTCAAAGGTTACCCAATACCCAGAGTCCCCAACCACCTAGCCCATTCATGGACCATTGTCTGGAGTCCAATAGAGGCAAAGGCCCGTGAAATGAAATGAAACCCACGATGCTACATCTGCTTCAGATCCAACTCCAGCAAAGTCCAACCACCAAAAGAAGTGCCGTTATTATAAAATTATAATTCGAGGAAAAATTTTGATTGTTTGATTAAATGATGTAGTTGAATAATTTTGGCGAACGAGTAAACATTTATTAATGCTTTAAATCTGTCCATCTATTTAACCCTCGAGATCCATAATTGAATCAACTTAAGAAACAATATATTTTGATGCATTGAGCTGCCTGTGATTATAAAAGTAATGGTGAATTTATTTATTAACTAACATGATAAAACTTTCTTTATTTTGAGCCATGTCTCCGTTTATAGGGACCAAACCACCTTTTGGAAAGAGAAAAAAGTAGTGATGCCTTTTTTAGTCCGTGTTGAATTATGATTACCATTGCCTTATTGATTCTACACTGCAGCTGCTGCAAAGCCTGCCATAAGTAGAGTAGGGGTGGGAATTCCTGGGTTTGATCAATTAGATAATCCACCAATTCTCGTATATTTCTTTTTTTTTTGGGGGGCGGGTGGGGAGGGAGGAAAAGAGACTGATAATGGAAGGTTAGGATTGGTAATTGGCAAGTACGGTCAGTTAGATAATTAAATTTTAATCGTTATTTTAAATAAAAACATAAAATTACAAAATATTGAGTTTTAAATTTTTTAAAAAATATTTTTAAAATTATAATTTAGTATAAAATTTTCAAGGGAGCGTGGAAAGTTTCACGTCTCAACCTTCTATTGAATAAGGTGTTTGATTTATTTATTGTATGAATACTTGGTCTTTTAAGAAATAAAGACAAACACATTTTTTTTATATAAATTCATTTAATAACTGAATATTGATTAAATCATGCATGCAAATCCTATACTTAATTATGGTTAAGATGGACAACAAAACAAGGATTCTTTGTTATCATAATTTTGGAATTGTTATTTTCAACTTAGATTTTTATATTTTTCAGTTAAATCAATAAATTTGGGGGTGGGGGGTGTGGAGGAAGAGTATATAAATAAAGCTGCTATGTTGGAGATACAAAGTTAAAATGGAACTATTGATTTAAAAACAATATATTTATATAAATAAAATGATCAATCATTTGTTTTTATTATCTTGTAATAAGTAAAAGTTTATTGCACATGAATAAAAGTACTTCATGCATTTGGCAGCTTGTCACATGTCCACCAAACGAATAACAAATGGTAGATGGCACTTTCTTATTATTTCAATAATGAAAAATATAGTTTTTTTTAAATAACGAAAAATATAATATTATTAAGTATTCCTTTTATTTTTATTCATATATAAACTTTGTTATTATAATTAAAAGCTAATTGCGTAGGATGAAGAAAAGAAAACCCATATAATAAGTTTGAAACGTATCAGTTACGGTATCAACACATGCAATTATTATTATTATTATTTTATTTTTTTTCATTTTTTATGTTAAATATTAATATGTAAACAAATTAAAGAATAATAATCATTATATTATTATTTTTTTACATTATCTATCAATCTATTTTTCATTTTTATTTATATATAAAATTTAAAACATATGTTTGGTAAAAAGTAATAAAGAAAAAAGAAACTTTTATGCCTGTCCTATTCTTTCTTCGCAATATGGTCCACAGTTTATTATATTATTAAATTTTAGATATAAGTAATTTCTTTTATTTCTATTAATATGTGTTTAAATACAAACTAAAGATTATTAAAATCTTTTATATTTTCTTTAAAAAATGCTTTAATTATGACTATATGACTTTAGTCTTTAATTATTCCTAAACTTTAAAAGAAAAAAGGTGTTGGTCATTACAGCTGTGTTTTGGATAATTTTATTTAAGATGTGAATTGATCCATTGGATCTAAAACATTTAATTTATTTTTTTAAATGCTTTTAGAATGTAAAATTATTTTATTAATATTCAAAAATTAAAAGTAAATAAAATAACTTAATTCATTAAATAATATTATAAATTCAATCAGACTCTATCTAAAAAATAATATTCAAAGTCTTCCCAAATTAAATCGGATCCATCAAATGAAAAGCGAGTATTCTGGATCATGGTCAAAGCTTAGTTTCGAGGATATCGTACCTTTTCTTTTTATGAGTCAAAAATATATCATTGGTTAGAAGTTACGTAAAAAATCTATATATATACAAAAAAAAAAAATGAAAGAAAAAAGCAGTGTGAGAGTTAAACAGGGATTTGTGAGGGATTGGAATTCGAAAAACGAGAGAATTCAAAACAGAGGAAAATAGGTAGCCGAGGCTGAGGCTGAGGCTGAAGCAGAGGTTGGGGGGGGAGCTCTACTCGCTTTAGTTGGCAGAAACAACCCCTCCCTTGTCACCCTCCAATCAACCGATCTAAGATATGGGCTGAAAATTCACAATGCCACCTCACCAGTTATCTCTTCCACATTAGTTGTTGCTTTTGTCTTTTTGTCTTCTTGTAGTAATACATAAATATAAATATATATATATGCACCTCTTTTTTCAGTTCCTCCAAAGTCAGCTCTTTCTTCCTTTTTAAGTTATTCATTCTGATCTGATCATCTCTCTCTTCTTCCGTTGTGCATACTCTTCGTGTTGTTTTCAAGGTTTGAATATCTTTATTTGTAAATTAAAAAAAAAAAATTTCTCATTGTGAAAAAGAAAAGCGTGGCGATATTCTGCTTTCTTCTTCTATTTTCATGAACAATATGGCAGTTGAATATCAGGAGGTAAATGGGTTTTTCTTCATCTGTATTTATTTCACGTCCTGCTTGAATTTTTTTTTTTAACTTAAACCCGTTATGATTGTGGGTTGAATGTGTGGGTGTAGGAGCATATAAGGAATTCAAGAGGAGCTTGGCTTTTTACTTGTAGATGGTTGCCTTTTACTTCTCCGAAGGCTCTTGTTTTCCTTTGCCATGGTACCCTCTCTCTCTCTCTCTCTTTGAATAATCACTCAGTAATTAGTATTTTACTGAGAAAACACCCCCCCCCCCCCCCCAAAAAAAAAAAAAAGGGAGGGAAAGGTAAGTTGGATGATCATGGGTGTAAAATATTTAATTCATCAATGAAATGTGGTTGCAGGTTATGGCATGGAGTGCAGTGGATTCATGAGAGGTAATCAAAGTTCTAACACGTAAAATGTACTTTGTTCACATGATTCCAACCTTTTCTTCCATGCTATCATATGCCATCACATCAAATTCAAATGTTTTTTTTTTTCCTCTAATTGTGGATGACAAATTTCTACCTAAAGATAGCAAACTTTCCAAACCAGAATTGATTACCCAAACTTTCTTCTTTTTTCCTTTTTTTTTTTCTTTTCATCTCAACGCATGTTTCCAATACTGAAGAACAATGTCTTGGTGGGAGCGTTTGCTTGTGTCTTCAAATATTTATTTTGAGTTATTGAAAATAAATGATCTTGTTTAACCGATACAAAAAAGTGCTAGAAAGTTTCCCTTCAATTTAAGGTTCATAGTTTCCCCCTTTTCCGCACTGACGTGGAATGTAGAGACAGGGACTTAAAACCATGTTAGCTTGGAAGTCTTAATTCAAGACTTTCTAAGATTTTAAGTTTTAAGAGCCACAAGCCCAAAACCCCTGTTTTGGCAACTCAATTTCTCATTTTAATTGTTTACATAATATAAGGAAAGTATAGGATAGATCCTGAAATATTTCCTTACATGGAAAACAAAAAAGAGAGATGGTGCAATTTTTAATTGCCAATGCTATATACATATATATATATATATACATACACGTATGTATGTATTTATATTTCTTGGGGGTAAGGAAATATTGCCACTAATGAAACGAAAAAGGATAAGCTGGCCATTACCCATGGCCTGCCATTATCTTCTGATACATTTTGTCAGCATTCGAATGCATAGCACTGTGACAAAATCAGTTTATCTTATCAACATTGGCATGACATTCTGAAGGATTTTCTTTTCATATACGCAAAGGCCGAATAAAGCCAAGATTTTCAATAATGACTTTTCAGCTTTTTTTTTTTTTTTTTCTAATTTGCTTTTATTTGGTGACCACCAGCTTGATATTGTTATCATGTTTATATTACAATAACAAGCATCTCAAAAAGCTAGTTTGAAGCTTTATTTAGAGAAAAAAATAGTATTGTTATAACAGAAATTGTTGCTTGACTAATTATTTAGTTATTTTATTAGTGCATGATGGTCACCTTTTTGTTTAAATATTGATGGGTGCTGAAGTTGTGTATGATCATATGTCACGTTGATAAGATTTTGAAGCTGTCTGAATCTTCTCGTGGGTCATACTCTGTATTGTGACCTGAATTTTAAAATGTGGGTCTGACTTGGTCGGTTAGATTGGCAAGCAATCAATTGCTCGTACACAACCATCCTTTAGCCCCACCAAGATTTCTACTCGTAGATACTCCAGCAAACCATGGACTAATTTATGAATTTGATTACAATAAGGAACTAAAACATTTAATTGGTCTAAATCATGGTGACGGGTCAATTCAGCAAAGATCCGCTTCTGTTTCCATTTTTCTGGGATACCTGAATTAGCCTTCTACGTAATTTGGATTTTTTTATCTTTTTAAAAGTATTTGTGTTAAAGCATCTTTGTTCGATATATTTGAATATGACAAAAATATGAGTTTTTAAGTATATGAATTTTTTATTAAAAAAATTAAGCATGCCTATAATAGAGTTATGCACATATCAATTTTCTAACACTGACTATTAAATCCGGATAACAAGGGTTTTCTGCCCATAGAAGACATTGTTTTATGAAATGTAAAAATTTATTAGAAATTAGAAGTCAACGATATTTGCTTCATTGCATGATTCCCTTAGTTGGCTAGGAGATCAGAGGATTCAGTGCAGCTAGCCATTTGTGATAATTTGGTTTAATGCATCAAAGTTATTAGTAATATTACTGCATTTTTTCATTTCCGAGTGCTGGGAATTTATTAATGGAGTTCAAGCCAGTATTAATCCGAAAGAATCCTTTGAACAGAATGTGGAACCAGGCTAGCCGCCGCAGGATATGCCGTGTTTGGGATTGATTATGAAGGACATGGAAGGTCCAAGGGTGCTCGATGTTATATCAAGAAGTTCGATAACATCGTTAACGACTGCATTGAATTTTTCAAATCTATCTGCTGTACGTGTTTTACCAGTACTTAACCACAATTAGTTGTCCAAATCCCTTTGTTTTAGTTCACCATCTAAATCTCCCCCCACCCTGATTTTTCCAGCTCAGGAAGAGTATAAGGAGAAGAGGAGGTTCTTATATGGAGAGTCAATGGGAGGTGCAGTGGCACTACTGCTTCATAAAAAGGAACCTTCCTTTTGGAATGGTGCTGTTCTTGTTGCACCCATGTGTAAGGTAATGGTGACTGAGAATATAAAATACTAGCAGCTAAGTATTAGCCTTCTTTAAGAATCAAAGTATTTTGTGTATATTTTTCAGCAATTCTTATTATACTTCGAAAAAAAATTATAGATATCTGAGAAACTGAAGCCACATCCAGTGGTCGTAAATATATTGACAAAAATGGAAGAAATTATACCTAAATGGAAGATAGTACCAGCAAAAGATGTTATTGACTCAGCATTCAAGGACCCTATTAAACGAGAAGCGGTGAGTATATTCAATTCCTTTTTGGATTGATTTTAGTTGATTTAATAACGTAATTATATAATAGCTCCTGCATGGTGTCTCTGTGATTTATGATGGGTGCAGATAAGGAACAATAAGCTGATATACCAAGACAAACCTAGATTGAAAACAGCTCTGGAAATGCTCAGAACCAGCATAAGCCTTGAAGATGGTTTGAGTGAGGTTTAAAATCTTCTCCCCTTGAGCCCACCCCATTGCAAAATAACACTTCTATCTGTTTTATGTGCCTCAATTATGAAAAGATTGATGTTCTATCATCTATGGAAGGAGGGGGGAATTAGCCTTAGCCCTTAGGTTTAGGTTCTGTATTATGAACTTCTAATGTAAATTGTCATAAGGTTCTTATTATCGTGTTCGGTTTCCGGTTACATGAGGCACTGGGATCCTTGAATGAGTTAATGCAGTGAAAAATTTAGTTATAGATAAAGTACTAACCATTTTCATTTATTTTACATTTACAACAGTTGGTTGGGTTGTTTTTGGCAGGTAACACTCCCTTTCTTTGTGTTGCATGGGGAAGCAGATACAGTAACAGACCCTGAAGTAAGCAAGGCCTTGTACGAGAAAGCTAGAAGCAGTGACAAAACCATAAAATTGTACCCAGGGATGTGGCATGGGTTGACATCAGGAGAGCCCGACGAAAACGTGGAAATCGTTTTTGCAGATATCACAGCTTGGCTTGACAAGCGCTGCAACGCTGTAACTTTTGAGCAAATCCTTCATCCTTTCGATGAAGGTTCCGAAAAAGTCACTGATACAGCGATGTCGATGGCAACAACTTGTGGCAGAACACGATCAAACGCGAGCTATTTGTGTGGATTGAAGGGACTTCGCACGCAACATCACTCAGCACTGTAGTCTGATATATAGTGTATCAAATTAACTACCGTCTCTGTATATTTCTCCACCGCTCAACTTTCATGGCTCACCCAAAACTTAAAAATGCGAATCTTTGAAGGCGAAAATTAATGGAATAAAAAAGAAAGTTGCATCATATTGCTAGATATGATTTAAATTCTCCGAGAGCCTGTTTGTGGTTATGATTAATTTGTTCCATAGAAATGGTTGTGTTGCTGTTGGGATCCCTGAAAAATGTTTGATTTGAGCTTTAGATTCTTGATAGACTGACTGACAAAAACCAAAGGTTTCCTTTGGCCCATTATTTGAGATCTACGGATTACGGAGGAGGTAGTGGAGTATGAATTTATGATGATTTGCTTTGAGTTCACTGTTTACCGCCAAATGTATTTTGATAGTTCCATCAAAGTTTTTGATAAGCTCCCCACTCCTTCCGTGAATTAATTGCAGAATGTAATTCGTGAACTTAAATGCAATGTCGCAGTTACAATCTTAGCACCGTCTATTACAAGCACGCCATCATTGATCCATCGAGGCCCAATGCTCGTCGTTTCTTCATTGTTTGTATAGATTTCCTTTCAACGATTAACGTCACAGCTTAAAAAGAATGAGATGAGAAATTGTAGATGTTGAAATAAATTCATCAATGTAGTTATTCTTTGATCAAGTACGATTGTGGAAGATACATAGGAGTCTTTTTTTGGTCCTCTTTTCGAGATACAAAATGTGAGATACATGTGTTCTTACAGTCAAAGAAAAACAAAATGATTTTTTTGGTCAAATTTAGTCCAAGAACCATGGAGCACTTAATTAGCCTGCCCATTCTTTAGCCAGCAACTCAGAATTGGGTTCAGAACTCCATCGTGAATCCCAATGGTTAATTGTTAATTTCCATCTTTCAAGCTGTGGAGGCTAGACTACCGATGCCTGAAATTCCGAAGGCGAAGGACTACGAGACTATTTGGTAATGAGATTGGGCCATAAGTTACTAGGACGATTTTTGGGCAAACAAAGGAACCTAAAGTACTCGTTTTAGCCCCAAACTTAAGCCAGGTACCTTGTGAACTCTACTTTGAGCCCAAGTGAAGTCCCGTTAGGATCCACATTAACTTAGGTTCAAAAGAGGAAGATGGTGCTTGAGAGTTAGCAGTCACAAAGATAAAAGTCTAAAGTCCAGCAAATTTATTCAAGGAAAAGTTATTTTTTTTAATATAGCAAACAAAAGAATGATAAATGTGGATTTTAATATAATCACTATTGCTGCTAAACATAAGCAGATGCATTAACAAAAAAAAAAAAAAGGGGGAAAACTCACTGTCAATTTAAAACTTGAAACGGATAAGAGACATTGAAATTACAAAGATGGCAAAACAAACTAATATCAAAAACAGAAACCTCCAACCAAGATCTATTATAAAGAGACTACATTTGCTGCGTCTTCCGGCTATACGTTGTTTCAATGGGGGAACAGAAACATTGATATTTTGATTGGTGTTCTGTGAGTATATATGTATATATATGCCCACCTTAAGATGATGATGCATTGTTGGTGCTGACGCTACCCTCCTTATGATCACCAAAGATACGTTGCCGGAAGTCCGAAACCATTAGAGGGAGACCCTTTCTGAGCGATACCTTGGGTTCCCAACCAAGTAGCTCTTTGGCTCTCGAGATATCAGGCTTCCTCTTGTGTGGGTCATCTTCTGTGTTGGGTCTAAACTCTATCTTTGCATTCGGGTCAATTGTTTCTTGGACCACCTGCATTGTAAATACGAGAATCACTTAAAAACTCAATTCACTAATTCAACAAGAAAGGTTAAGTGCCCTTTTTCCAGTCAAGGGTAACAATCTCGAATTCCAAACTTCAAAAGCATAGCGCACAAAAGAAAAAATGGAAAAACTCTGAATCATATGAAATATACTGTGAACAGAGTAGTTATTTACGATAACCACTGTCATCATTATCACCAACACATTTCTTATTCGTTTTCCCAACTTCCAAAATAATAATAAATATTAATTTTTAGCTCATAACCAAGATATAAAGATTGGACGGGGGAAAAAAAACGAATCCTTACCTCAGCAAGCTCAAGCATGGTGAATTCACCTGGATTTCCAAGATTAAAAGGTCCAACATGTTCTCCTTCCATCAAACGCATGAGACCCTCCACCTATTTCAACGCAAGTTATTTTTAAAAACATGAGCAGGAACAGTTAATGCTAAGCTAAAGACAAATGTAGAGAACAGAGTAGGGGTGTGTACGGTGCAGTTGTGATTTCTAAATTTCAATATCATTATAATATTTATTTTTAATATGGCTTTCAGCTTTGGGTTTGTTTAAAAATATTACGAAACCAAAAATTTTAAGCTTTCAAACCAAAACAATTAATCGGTTTGGTTTAGGTTTTTGGTTTTCACCCAAATAACGCTCAGCCCTAAAGGAGAGAATAGTTCTGATCTAGCATATACCCAAGAGGAGAAGACGATTTGATATTAGACAAAGAATTGAAAAGCATATGGCCCACAAATGTAGCTACATAGCATTATTAGTAATACTACATGGAAAACATGTTACTTGGGAAAAAGCCTACCCTAGATAAGATAACGTAGAACCAAAATGTTATCCTAAAAAGCTGGCCAATCATTAAAAAAAGTGCAATAAAGAAAAAAAAAATCCCAAGACGGTCACTGAAGATATCGTTAAAGGAAGGATGATACCATCATTTTATGCAAGTACGAGTTGTTTAATACTGGTCTGGAAGAACTATTAAGTTTCCATTGACAGTGAAAATACAGTGTTGCATGCCTCATACCAAACAATGGGGCAATTAATATTTGTAGGTCTACTTGGGACTTTCATTTCGTACAAGTCACATGGTGTATGTTTCTTCAATTAAACTTTTACAGTACCTAAATGAAAATTCAGAGCCGGAGAAGAAACATTCGGTTAAATTCTTATTGCATACCATGTAACATTTCAGATGCTGAAAAATATCATCTTTTTAAAATTCCCTCTTTTGCCATTGTAATGTCAGGATGTACTTTTGGTATCATGTGCACTTCTTAATTTTCCAGTTATTTTAGAAGATATATTGCAGATTTAATACCAGCTAAGAAACATAGGCTAAATAAAAAAGATACGAATAGTGTCGCAGCACCAACATTTTCAACAGACAATTAAAAAATGTTCTGATTAAAACTAAAAAAAAAAAAAAAAGGGTTTTGCCAAATGAGTGCCTTTAGGGCACACTGAAAAGTTACTTAAATATATTATTTATTGTAATAATATTATATTAAATGAAATAATTGATTTTGTTTATCATTTCTAATCAATTGGATTAAAATATTATTATAAATAATAACCTTAAAGAGTGTCTTTAAGATATTTGTTAATGAAATCCAAAAAAAAAAAGAGTATCATAAAGAATTGTAAATAAAACAATAACAAAAACATCATTTACCAGATCAGAAACATATTGGAAACTCCTTGTTTGCTTCCCATCACCATACACAGTCAAAGGCTCCTTCCTTAACGCCTGCATTCATTCATAAATATATATCCACATAAACAACCCAACCGGCAGTATCAAACAATTTATTTATTTTTTTTAACAAATGATTAAAAAGGATAAAAAGGGTACCTGAGCAACAAAATTGCTAACGACACGACCATCATCGATGCACATACGAGGTCCATAAGTATTGAAAATTCTGGCAATCCGAACCTGAAACAGCAAATTTTATAAATTAATATAATAATCATAATAAGATCATATATTTTGCTAGTAAATTAAAAGGTTGGTGCTATGTCGGTGACAATCGATTATCTATTCCACAAATTAACATTAATTATATATTACTATTATTATTATAATTGTTTTCTTTAATGTAGGTTAGATAACCTCAACTCCGGCTCCTCTGTGATAGTCCATTGTCAACGTTTCAGCGGTACGCTTTCCCTCGTCGTAACAGCTTCGGACACCTGTCATTACACATTCAAGCAAATTTTATTTTGGGTTGGTCCCCCCATTTTCTAACCCCCCCCCCCCCCAAAAAAAGTGAAAATTGAAAATGTAAATAATTCAAATGCTTTTGCAGAATGTAAACAAAAACACGCGCCCAAACATAAAGAACAACAAAAACACGCGCCCAAACATAAAGAACAACAAAAACACGCACAAAACCAGCCAGATCTATATCTTACACCAAAATCCATAACACATTCAGAAGGCAAATTTTACGGAAATGTCCCCACCACCACCTCTCTCTGTCGCCGGATTTTCATTTCTCACCGTTCCAAAACGAAAAGTTAAAAAAAAAAAAAAACTGGTGAAGTGGTAATAAATATGTGATACGTGTCAGTCTGTTGTAGGATAGAGAGTAAAATTTGTAGGCCATGATATACGATTTTTAAAGAACCGGTAATCACGGGTTCCTCGTGAAACGGTAAAACTCGGCCAGATCTAAAAATTTCTAGGGCGCCATTTCTGCAATACTTCCAAAAAAAGGACATCAAACTTGTACAGCCAACCCGACTCCCCCAGTTCCAACCCAACCCCAGATTGAAGACAATTGGAACTACTAGTGAAATTGGAAATGAGAGAAGATACGATTAAAAAAAAAATTTGCGACTTCCTAGGTTTTCAGGAGACCGAAACGAGCATTTCCAAGGACAGAAATAAGAACAAAACAGGGAAAAAGGAACTGACCGATGGGATTAACGTTGCCCCAGTAAGTTTCCTTCTGAGGATGTTGCAGAGGATCTCCGTACACTTCGCTGGTACTAGTCAATAAGAACCTGGCACCGACTCTTTTCGCCAGCCCTAACATGTTTAATGTTCCCACTACATTCGTCTTGTAAAAAAACACATCCCCGATTAAGGAAAAAAACAAGAATATAATGTTAAACGAGAAGCTAGTAATGTAAAAACAGAGTTATGGGAATTTATAAAGTATATAGTATTAAGTAAAAATAAATTAATAAAAAGGATATGATAGTTTTAACGGGGTTGAATTTGTAATGAACTGGAGAGGCGGGGCAAGCGAGATGGTAGATCTGGTCAACTTCCAAGAGCAAAGGTTCGACAACGTCGTGGCGTATAAGCTCGAAGTTGGGGTTGCCGAAATGGTGCATGACGTTCTCCTTCCTCCCGGTGAAGAAGTTGTCGACCACGATCACGCTGTCTCCTCTCGCTATCAGACGGTCCACGAGGTGTGACCCTACAAACCCGGCTCCACCGGTTACGACGATTCTCAAACCCTTCCGCTTTAACCCTAACGGAATCTTACCAGTCGGATTGGCCGACCCGAACCCGAGGCGGTGCGGGTAGGAGAACTTGCTTTGGGTCTCGACGGGGAAGTAGGTGATGGAATCGTGGATCGGGGTGGTAAAGTGGTGGTGGGGACCGTGCGGAGCACGCGAGGTTGGGAAGATGGTGAAAATCAGAGTGGCTATCGCAATGCCGACGAACACGAAGAGGAGGCGCTGCTCCCGAAGCATGTAACGCATCGCGCGTGTGACGGAGGCCCATGGTTTAACTGGTTTGGGCGAATATGAATCCGAAACAGACTGAGTCTCATGGCCTCTGTATATCAGCTCCGACCCCATCGCTCCTCAACTTAAAAAAAAAAAAGCTGAAATTATACGATCAAAAGAGGAGAAATTTAAAAGAATTTGTGAAAGTGAATCGCCAGGAACTGAGTCCCTGGCGAGTTAACGCGGTGGTGAATGAGGTGGAATGGAGTGCGTGTTATGTAGGTGAAGGGAATTTGGATGTAAGAGGAAAGAGGGGCGACTGAATATAAATACAGGGCTGGGGAAAAAGGTGGTGTTACGGAAATGCCCTGATCGGTGACTTTTGGTTTGTTGCAAAGTTTCCACAGTTTGAAAAGGAAACGACTGTCATTAGTTGGTGAATTTCTGGTTTCATTTTTTTTTCCCTCCATTCTTTCGAGTAATAGCAATTTTTTAAGGTGTATTGTGCTGTGCTCACTAGTATCATTATATTTCATTGTAAATATAATATTAATTGAGTTTAAAAAATTATTTTTAATTAATTTTTTAATAATTTAAATTCAAATTTTAAAAAATAATTTTTAAATAAAATAATTTTATTATTTTTAAATTTTTATTATTTTAAATATTTTTTATATTTTAATTTATCGTATAAAGATTCTTAAATATTTTTCACCACATTCTGTCATGACATTTTGCCTGTTTCTGTTTTGGGTTAAGATTTTTTTTTAATTATTATTTAATATATTAATTACCATTTATAAATAAATTTAATACATTTAAATAAACGTATTTAAAAAAAAGTAAAAGTAACGAAAGGCCATTTTTATTGTTATTTTTGAAGCTGGTTTAAGAAGGGTTGGTACAAGTACTAATATTGCTTAATTTTCTCAGCCGTCATAATTGACATTGTCTTTTTTATCATTGAATTTGAAGGTTCAATTTTGCAATTGTAATTGATGGGGTTGTGGACAAAAGATAGGCCCAAGTTTTGCTCGATAATAAAAGTGTTTATTAAAAACGTCAAAATCTCTTTTTATTTCCTTCATGCAAATCCCCTACAATTCTTTCTCTCTCTCTTTTTTTTCAAGTAAAATCAAAAGGGAATCAGCGAGATATTAAGATGCCATTTTATTTATGAGTAGAATTACATATGTCTATCACTAAAAAAAAAAACCAAGATAATATCTAATAATTCATCATATTCATATATTTAATTGTATTTAAAATCTAATAATTCATCATATTCATATATTTAATTGTATTTAAAATCTAATAATTCATCATATTCATATATTTAATTGTATTTAAAATATATTATATTTATATTAATTTTGATATATTTATAATTTATATTATATAAACTTTAAAATATACTTCTATCATATCATATTTTATAATTTTATTATATTATATTTATTTAATTATGCTAAATATTATCAGTTTACTAAAATCTTCTCTTGTAACGTGCGTTTAGCAAAAAAATAGCAAAATACTTGAAAGGTTGAACTGCGTTTTTTGAGATGTAGAATATTTGATTGAATTTCAATCACTAAACTTCTCTCGAAGTCCTATAATTAAAGATTTTAAAATCTAATTGACTCGAACCACTTAATCAAATTATTCGTTGTAATAAAGTCATTAAAGGATAAAATGTATCTTGTGCATCTCAAATTTGTTAAAAAAAAAGAACAATATATAGATTAATATTTTCCATATTTTAGAAAATTATTATCAAAAAATATAAAAGAAATTTATTAAGACCTCGTTATATGACTGATGGTTTCGTTAATAACAAGTTAAAAAAAAATGGAATCAAATTAAATTAAATTAAATTAAAAAAAAAAAAAAAGACCAAAGTGAAAGATTTTGAACCCATTCCTTTGTTTGCATACCAAACTTCTGTCACTAACCTTCCAAGTTTTGTCCAGCCAGCTATACTCAAATCTAAAAAGCCTTTAAACTTGAAAGTTAAGTTAAAGCTTGAAAACAATTTCGTGCCAGGGTATTTTTGAGAAGAAATAGCATGAACTTCAAATGGAATTAGTTTCAAACTATAAAACGGATAAAATATTTATAAAAAAAATAAAAAATAAAACTTGAAAAAGGTTTACTTTCTATATTTCTTCAAACCCTAGGACCTTTTATAAATTATATAAAAGTTTTGAAGCACTGACGATGAATTTTTTTAAATTTTATAAATGTAATAAAAATTATAATATATATATATTTTAAAATTAATAATTTTTTTTAATAATTTACTCTAAAAATATATATTACATTATTAATCCATTTATAAATTTTAAAAACTCAAGTAATGATGCTTATTAAGGGCCAATAAAAGTGCCTAAATGTACTCTAAAACAAAATTTGGTGGATCCAACTTTGGAGTGATTTGGACGCTTTCCATTTTTATTTTCTAGCTAACCTAGCAATAGCTTGTCCATTAGGGCAAATTATTATATGTGCTTTCTTTTTCTGCTCCTTGCAAATTTTAAACTTGATAATTCTTTTCAAGCCAAACCCTACTTTATGTAAACCATGCACAAATATGAATTACTTTGATGAATTTGGACATCTTCACTCTGTGCATTCTAACTTCATGTTAGGCTAATACTAAAAACACTCACCTTGGATTTTGGCTTTATTCTAATCTCTTCAAAGGACGAAGGAAGCTACACGTTTTTAAACATAAAAAGAGAGAAAGAAAGCACATGCTTTTTCATTATTGTTGGATTGTAGTCATTATGAGTTATTGTCAAAGTATGTATTTTCATTTTCTCATAACAATGTTGCCTGTGCCATTTTGAAAAAATCATTAGAATTTCTAGCTGCATGATTGTTTGTTTGTTTGGGTAAAATATGTTGTTATTGTTATCTGGGCGTATATTGATTCTAAATGCTGCAATCAGTTCATATTTTACCAATTATATCTCAGTAATGACAGCTAGCTTGTGCTCAGCATTTAGCAGACTGCTTGCTAGTCTAATCTCCATAATTAAGACATCCAAACTACCCCTTAATGACGTATTGTTAGACCCCATCTTAATCTTAAAAAAAAAAAAAATTGTTCACAAGCCAGCCACATGTGCCAAGTAGGAAGCATACATTTTGATTAAGTTAATTAATTGAAATAATTCTATGATTTTCTTAATTTTAAAGGTGTAAACTTGCTTGAAATTAGATTTATTCATGAATGAAATTGAATTGAAATCAGTTAAATTCATATAATATTAAAGAGTTTTATATCAAATTTCATCCGACATAAAATATGAGTAAAATTCTATACTTAAGCCCATCCAAATTTTTTCACAAATCAATCTCTCTAAAAAATTTAAATAGCCAACAGTCAGATTTAGCTTCGAC
>JBBYHK010000004.1:9822162-9833600 GCA_038382065.1 Adansonia grandidieri
TTTGAACAAATATAAGTTGTTCTTTATGCTTGTCTATTGGGCAGCTTCTTGATTTTATTTTAACGGTTTGGTCTCATCTGTAGACACTGTATGATTCACCTCCCCTTCTAATGGAAATTATTTTCCAGTGTGCGATGGACCTTCTTCCCTTCCCTTCTCAAGGAAATGTCTGATGTAGTAAACTGCTTCAATGAGCGCGCACAGAAATTGCTTGACCTACCCCTGGCTTCTGGCTTCAGAAAGTACTTCATTTGGTTCAAAGCCAAGCTTGAAGGAAGCCTTGTTGCCTTGGTTCAAGAAGGGGAGGACCTGGTTAACTATGCAGTGATTAGTGCTATTGCAATTAGGAAAATACTGAAGAAATATGATAAGCTATGATTATTTCATGGCGGTGAATGCATACTTTTATGGTAATCTGGTGTTGTGGAAAAGATTCCGTTTTTATTCTGCTTTATGTTTATTTGGTTTCCAATGGAATGCAGGTTCATTACTCCAAACAAGGGCAAGCCTTCAGGTTACAAGCATAAAGTATGCACATGGAAATCCTTCAATCACCATGGTCATGTGAGCTTATGGCTTTCCAAATAAATTTGAGGGAAAGAAAGGTGAAGTCAGGGAACACCCCTCCATTGTTTGACGGCTGCTACCTCGCATTCAATGATGGCAAATCATTCCTGTCTTGTAAACTCTTTGATTCTGTCAAGCTTGATATTGACTTGAGTTGCTCTATATGTTTGGTAAGTTGCAAGATTTCAACTACGTTGTACCATCCATATATTAATCACAAAAGCAATTTTCTCTCGAGCAAAGTGTATTAAAGCACATCAGAAGAAATTACAAAAGCAAGTTTTAGAATGTGATTCTACAGTTTTGAAAGTGAAAGACCTAGAAAATGTTCATTACGTTATCTAGAAGAAAATGAAATGTACAGAAATTTTTTTATCATAAAATAAAATTGCTACTTTATTTGCTGCTAATTGCTCTTTTCACTGATATGAAACATTTCATTTTCATCCTAACTGTAACAGGATACAGTACTTGATCCAGTATCCCTCGCTTGTGGCCATATATTCTGCTACATTTGTGCTTGTTCAGCTACATCACTGACCATTGTTGAAGGTCTAAAAGCAGCAGAGCGAAAGGAAAAGTGTCCTTTATGTTGTGAGGTGAGTGTCTATATGTCCCATAATTAAATTCCATTCTGTTTTTCCTCCTGTAATCGGATACAATGCTAGAACAACTAGCATCAATCAAGAATGAATCAGAATCATTTTAGCAGTATCTGAAAATGATTTAAACACACTTTAAGCCAAAGTTTTCTGCATTATAGAATTGTGATTATGCAGTCTATAGTAAGTGAACCAATAAGGAGATGAAAGAAAGATTCTCTACTTTTGCTTCTTTCATATTATACTACTTACAGATATAGTAAAAGAGTAGAACCAAACTTCTCCATGTTGGAATCCCTAGTTTCTTTAGCAAACTTGTAGAGTTGGCATATTGCAATACGAAGAGTGATCTCCTTTATGTTATTGAAGTTGCGGTGAAAATCTTTGTAACTTACTTTTCTTCTGACTTCAGGCGCGAGTTTATGAGGGTGCTGACATTTGAATGAACTTTGTACATTTTTAAGGAGAAGGTACGATCTTATGGTTGAACCATTGATCCCCTGTTTCATTTTTTTTCTTTCAAACATATTTGTCTGTTGGAGTTGACAGTGATAAATGAATGAATATGTATCGATATTTCTTTTTCCTTACTAGGATCATGCATTTTTTGAACAGCTGTCCTGAATACTGGGAGCAGCGACTTCGACAGAGAAAGTGGAGAGAGTTCAGCAGGCAAAGGAACACTGGGAATCCTAGTATCGGGCATTCATTGGATTCTGATTTATCAGTCCTCTCCTTTCCCCTGTAAATCCTTTTTATCTTTTTTGTTCTTACATCTTTCGATTTCCTATCCTAACGTAAATCGTCTTCGATAGCATTTACTGCCCGTTCGCTACTTCCAAGAAACGAAATGAATTTCTTGACATGGGCTACAATCTTGGAGATAGCATGAGTCAGTTGATTATTACCCCTAGGGATTTCACATGCTCACCACTTTCAGGGGGCTGATTACCAGATAAAATGGATGTTCCTGGGATCATTTCTCATTCAAATCGGCAATTTTCTTCCGTTTATGTTATTTCTTATTTGCTCCAACACTCAATTTGCAGGTTCACCAATTTCATCTCAAGATGCATGTAAATCAGATAGAAATGCACTCAAAAAGTTAGAGAAACCCAAAGCAGGAAAAGTTGACAATGAACTCTTATAATGAAAATGAACCATTTTTATTTCCTAGTCAAAATGATACTACGGTAGTAAATCCAAATTGAAAGCTGAGGACAGCTTATCCATATAACACTGCACTATAAATAAAAAAGGGTAAAAATAATCATTTCTTTTAATAACTCTTACAAGCTCTAGAGTACAGAGAGATTGGAATCCAACAACTTGAGAAATTCTCAGCTGGGTAATATCGAAGGATTTTTATCTCCCAATATATGGTATCTCTTGCATAATTTCTCCAGAGTTGCAATTGAATGCTGCATCTTGTTTATTTTTGTATCCATGAACATTGCCTGTAAAATAAAGCATTAATTAGGAAAACTAACATCCTAGAAATTACTATCAAACCTCGGAAATACAAGAAAGAAATGCCAATCCAACCTGGTAGTTATCGCCATATTTTTCAATCAGCCGGCCAATATGAAGGCGTTGCATTGTGGTCAATGGCTGTAAATGTGTGCTTTTTCCATCTCTTCGCTTCTTCCCCAGAGCTGTTTTCAAGTCTATAACGGCAGAGATTCAGCTTGTTAAAACAGAAAACAGGTAATGCAAAAAACTTCTGTTTTTCGCATTAGTCCTAAAATGATGATAAAAGTTTTCCAGAAAGTGAAAGTACTAAATTTTTACCAACATATTTCTATGAAGCAATTGAGAGATACTTACAATTTCATAATAGCGTTGAATTTATAGGTTAACTTTTTTTTTTTCTTTTTTTTCATCTAAAGGAACTGTTTTTTATTTCACCCAAACACTCTCAAACCTAAAGAGATCTCAAAAATGAAATTCAGAAAAAGTACAGAAGTGATAGGGTGCAAAACTAACCATCTTCTTCGAGATCGCTGCCGGAATCAATGGGCTCAAATTCATCGGCGGGTTGATCAGAAGGCGGAGGATGAGGGACTTGGACGGAATCGCTTACCACAATGTGAGAAGTACGAGAACGGACGCCAAGGAAGTTAGGGTTGGAAACAACAACGAAAGACTTCTAATTTTGAATGACGCTAGCTTTGTCGTTCCACATGGAGTAGGCATCGTCGACGTCGACGAGGGTGCGGAGCTTCGGAGGGAGAGTGAAGGATGGCTTAAAGACGCGAGGGTTTTTCCTCGGGAGACCCACTTTAACCTTGGCACGTGATTGCTTGTATTTCCTTCTCGACCTCCCCACTGGATTAGGCGTTGCTGCTTTCTCAATTGTTCGCTAGGGTTTTTCAAAGGGTTTTGACTTTTAATTGTGTTTCATTCTCAACCTGTGCGGTGATGTTAAACGACGCCGATTCATGCTTGGCTTTCGGCAGAGTTTTGGTTTGGGCTCAGGCCTCTCTCAAAAGGAGTTGAGCTTGTTAAAGTTGACGGGATAGAGGCCCTTAATTATAAAGTAGAAGTACTATATAGTTAATTCTGACTACTAATTCCGTAAAAATATTGATATAATTGATTTGTAAATATATCTTACTACAAAGTTCATTTTTAAATGAAATGGGAAAAACAACCAAGCAAATACTCAAGGTTTTAGTTTGCTAATATATTTATAAGGTCATATATTAATTCACCAACCAAAGATCAATAATCTAATATAGAGAAATCCATTAAAAAAAAAAAAAAGAAGAGAAAGAAAAAGTAAGATACTAAACAAGTACATGCTTATATTGCTAACCAAAGAGCTAGATTGCATCTTGCTAGATTTTGACTGTAAATAGAACATTTCTCCATATTGTAGCTGAAGGTATGCTTAGGTTGAATAGCAGCAGACGAAAGAAAGTAAAGCACTTAAGGTAGAGGGTTCATTTTAGTTTTGGTACATAAATAATAATATATTGTCCCCAGTGGGATTTGGCCACCGGTAATCTTGAGCATTAGTGGCCAGTCAACAGCAGTCTTTGGTTATAGCCCAGAAGAGCGATTGGCGTATTCTTGAACCAGTGCTGCAAAAAGCGTTGGCCTTTCAAGCAAGCATGATGGTTTGTCAAATTCTTTTGCCCTTCCTGTGTTGTTACAAAGAGAAAGAAAATTAGGTATGAAATTCATGAAAGAAGCAGTGCCATGGATGCTTGCATTGAGATTTGGGCATGGGGTCGTGCTAGTGAGCTGTTGGCGAAAAAAAGCTTAACCGAAAGTAGCACGAACCTGCATCAACGACTAAAACCCGATCACAGTCCATGACCGTGGGTATTCTATGAGCAATGCTGATAATTGTGCAGGCTGCAAAGTCTTCTCTGATGATCTTTTGGATTATGGCGTCAGTTTGTGAATCAACAGATGCGGTTGCCTCATCCATGAACAAAAGCCTGCTGTGCTTAAGCATAACCCTCCCCAAACACAGAAGCTGCCTCTGCCCCACGCTCCAATTATCGCCATTGTCAACCACTGATAAATCCAAAAGATTTTGGTAATTCTCAGGCGCTATTTCAGTGAATAGACTCGGATTAAGTCTCGAGTCACTTACCTAAAGAATCGAGTTTATCAGGCTTTGAAGCTATCACATCTTTAAGTTGGCAACGCTCAAGGCTCTGCAAGAATAATAAACTCGGAATAAAATCTATCCAAAAGAAAGAAGTGTTTGATTTTTGGCATCCATAAAACTAACCCCAAATGGCAGAAAATGGTTTACATTGTTGTTGGAATAAATATGTTTACCTTCCATATCTCTTCATCTGAAAACTGTCCTGTTGGATCAATGTTGCTTCTCACGGTTCCTTCAAAGAGGACAGGTTCTTGAGGGATGATCCCAAAGCGTGACCTAAGATCATGAAGTCCCAGCATGCAGATATCTATACCATCAATTATTATTTTCCCTCCTGTTGGCTCAACCAGTCTAAAGAGAACTTGGATTAAAGTTGACTTTCCACTCCCAGTCCGACCAACGACACCAATCTTTTCACCCCCGTTAATGCTCAGAGTAATGCCTTTAAGTACAAGAGGTGAGTTTGGACGGTATCGAACCTGTCAGCCAAGATCGAAATATTAACAGTAGTAAAAGGACTGAATAAGCAGGTCTTCCGCAACATGCTTAAGGGTATTGTATATTTAATCAACTCCAGCAAAGGAGGCAATTTGTCAGAAGGCAGAATAGTCTAAGAGGCAGTTACCTGCAGGTTTTTGAGCTCAACATTGCCCTGGGAAGGCCAATTTGGAGGGGGAAGACGGTCTTCAATATGCCATGCTGCTTCTGGCTGAATACTTGAGAATTGCTTTATTCTTTCTACAGAAACCATCTTATTTTCCACAAAGCAGCTCAAATATATGGCAAAGAACAACACACCGTTGAGGGACAACCCATATGAAAGAGATAACCCGACATTTTCTGCATCATGCAAAAATTAGTCAACTTGTACTCTAGATTCCACCGGGCTAATGAACCATGTATTACACATGACAATATTAATTGTACAAATATAATTAAACAATATAAAATATCATCTTACAATAAACGGTTTAAATTATCCCCTCATTAATGTGTATGATCAAAATTACAATCTTTTGGCTGCTTTCGGCTGACCCAGGCACACAATATCATCAAATGACCCAAAAGATTTGTCCTATATAAGTGGCATGACAGTGTGCGTTCAGCTGCTACGATACAGAATTGTATCAGGAGCATGACATATATTCAAATGATCAAATGCTTTGTGTTTTCACAGGGAAATCGTTAAGAGATGAGGTCAGTGGAGCAAACAATTCAGCATGTAATTTACCTGGCCTGACGATGCTGCTAGGTAACAAGATCATAAACATGGTAGAAAGGCAGAGGACCAGACTCCCGATAAGTTCCAAACGGAAGCCCAACCACTCATTGGATCCATTATTGTGGAAATCCATGCGTAAACTGGAATTAACTCTGTTAACATTTTCCTGACAAAAACTATCCTCCTTTCTGAATGCGCGGATTGTCATCACTCCAGAGATGCTTTCCGAGAAGTGATGAATGACGGGAGCTTTAGTAATTGAGTCAAGGCGAGTTAATTCACGAGATGATGAAAGGAAGTATCCCTGCAATTCAAGAGAAATGAATATCATCAAATGGGCCTTCTGTAATCTCTCTTGTGATGCAGAAATCTGGTTTTTAACCCATTAAAAGTTCCACTACGACATAAGCAGATAATCGAACTGCTGTTCATATATCAAGAAAGAAATTATGCAGAAGTTTAAGATTTAACATATTTTGGTGAATGAAAAAGAAATCTTTAAATCTGCAACAGTTGCTTTCATAATGCTTACTACATGATCTGTAGTATAAGATCTTAGACTGTAATAAACAAAGTGACAAATGCCAAAAAGTAAATTGAAATGCAAGACCCATACCCGATACCAGTAATTCAGCCAACCAAGAGGAATTATCAAGAATATTGTGGGCCAAGCGTATTGGCATGTGATTATGAAGATACTGAGCAGTGTAATGTACATAGCAATGGTAATCCCCATGACGAATGGGACGAAAATATCAACGTTGGCCTGATCAGTTGATGCCTGTTGATTATTAAAAAGAAAAAAAAAAGGTATCTGTCAGCCCTAAGATCTGGTATGTTGTGAAGACAAAGTGCCAAAATTCAGTCTTCGAAACCTTACCCGACTTAAAATTCTTCCTGAAGGTGTGGTGTCGAAAAAGGACATAGGGGCATGCAAGACGCTTTGAAGAATTTGCCTAAAGAAGATTTGGGCCGTTTTGAGTCCCATAAGTGTAACGAAAAAGGATCTGAACACTATCAACACAACAGACATAGCTGCTATGATGGCATAAACGGAGATAAATACGGAAGGGTTGAATGAAATAGCACGTTCGGTTGAAGTTTCGTATGACAGCCAATAATCACCAGCCATTAGAGAAGCTTGCCATGACAGAGATAATAACAAAACTGCGGCCACACCCCACCAGCCAAATGCCTCGGTACAGTACATTTTGTACACATGCAAGCTAACTTTACCAGTTTCCCTCTCTTCATCTTTGATTAGCCTAGAATCCCCTTTATCAGATTTTGGGTTGTCCTCAGACTTATTCTCGCCATATGCTTCCCCAAGGTTGGAAACACCGTGAGGAGATTTAGATGTTTTGTGCGAATTTTCACCGGGCATGCTGTTGCCTGCTTCTACAAGTTCCATAGCCGTTTCATGCGCAGCTACCAGAGCTCCAAAATCCCCGCCAGAGTATAGTAGATTATTATACTTCCCTGACTGTACTATCATCCCATCTCGCATCACCTGGAATTTACACATGAAGTTTTTAGAAACATAAATAGTAATACTCTTACGTGAATGCATGCATATGCTGCCCTGTGTCTTTTCAAGGAAACAGATATGATGCCTATCCTACTTACCAAGATAAGATCAACATTATGCAAGAAGTCCACTTGATGGGTTACAAGCAAAATAGTCTTGTCTTTGAGAGCTCCTCTCACACATTCCTGGGGATAAAGCATACAAATAAACATATCAAGGTTTCATAAGCAACTAACTTGCTTTTCACACTAAAATACCCGTACTGACATGTATATTTGCAAGAACATATATACCTATCTCCAATTTATTTTATCAGATTATAACTTTCAGATAAACTAGTTATAAAATCAAGGGTGGATCATTTCTTTTCAACAACTGCAAAGCTCAGGTAATGAATTGGATAACCTTAAATATGTCTGTCCCTGTATGAGCATCAACAGCACTAAAGACATCATCAAGAAGGTAGATGTCACAATCCTGGTAAACAGCTCTTGCTAGCTGTATTCGTTGCTTCTGGCCACCGCTGAGGTTAATTCCACGTTCTCCGATTTCGGTTTGATCACCAAACTCCATCATTTCCAAGTCTTTCTCCAAACAACAAACCCTTATAACTTCCCTATATTTCTCCCCATTCATCGGCAAACCAAATAGGATGTTCTCTTGAATTGTCCCATTCTGAATCCAAGATGTTTGAGCTACATATGCAGTTGAACCACAAAGCTTAACCTGTCATGGAAACAGCAAGAACTGTATTTAACAATCATTTGTTATTCTGTTGCACTGTTATGCTGATGTTATTGCATCTTAAACGATCAAGAACCGAGTGAAACTTGACTTGAGATTTATATCCAACCATCACAAACACCACAAGGACAGATGAAGAGGTCCCTCAATATTTCCAAGACGAATCCCAGAGGAAACTTTGAAACAAAATGGGAACAATAAATAAATCCACCAAGTCCCATATTGGAACTAATCTTGGTCTAGAAGAAACTTCATGTGCAAATTATCTATCATGAAATAAAATATTCACAATTGCATATAAAATATTCACAATTGCATATTATGTTGCTCAGACTTTTCAATTTTTTTTGTTAAGTACTCCCGCTGTGTGGGTCATGGCGGACACATCTTTGGACATTAGTATAGGAATATGACTCTTCTAAGACTCTCCAAAAACATGAAAAAATTTTAGAAAAATGATCATATCGGTGTCGGACATATACCCACACCTAAGTTTGTGTAACTTACATTGCATATATCAATGAATTGGGGAAAGATAAACATAATTTCAGACTTCAAACCTTTCCTGATATTTTGTGCATCTCACCAAGAACCGAAGCCAGGAGAGAAGACTTTCCAGATCCCACAGTCCCTACTATAGCGGTAAGCTCCCCTTTTTTGACCTCTAAATTTATATTTTTAAGAATCTCCTCCCCGTTTTCATCATCCCAACTAAACACCCCATCTTTAACTTCCACAGCAATTCTACCATCACAATCTTCGTATCTCTCCACTGATGAATCTACCAATTCCTTGCTCATCATGTAAACATCCAATCTCCCCAATGAAATTATTGCTTGTGAAAGTGAGATCATGGACTGCGGGAAGGCCCTGATGGGCTCCTGCAAAATCTTGAAGATTGTTGTTGTCGTGAACACTACCCCTGCATCAAGCCTCACTCCTAATAAAAGTGCGGTCCCAAATGTAAGGGTTGATATCAGTAATGGTGTTGACCACATTACTATGATATTTCCGGAAATTGAATACAAGAATTTGCTAAGCCATCCGAACTCCGTTTCACGGATAGATTGGATCCTTTTGTTGAAGTGTTCTTCCCAGGCCTGGAACTTGATAACCCGCATGTAATTAAGCATCTCATTGGTTGCCTTCATTCTCATGTCACGACTCTTCATCACGTTGAAATGAAATCGGTTGTTCCTTCTGGTTCCCATTACCACGAAGGCAACAACACCGAGAATTCCAAGCACCGCCGTGACCATTGCAGCGCCAAGGTACCTGTACAAGAGCACCAAGGCGACAGCTACTTGCAAAGGAGTCAACCAAACAGAATGGAGCTGTAACATCATATCAGAGAGCTGTTGGGCATCAACAGCCATGTAATTCACAATCTGTCCAACCCCATGAGCCTGACGAGCAGAGCAGGTTAACCTTAACCCTTTCTTGTATAAAGTAGTGATAAGAGCGCAGCGAATGAGCATTCCAAGTTTCTGAGAGTTGAAGTTAAATTGGTGAGTGCTCAACACTTCGACAAACTTAGCAGCAAGAAGAATCAATATAAGGTAATATCCTTCATAAGGAGAGCTTCTTTTTCCAGCAGTGAAATCAACGAAACTTTGGATCAGAACAGGCCCGACATACATAACGCAAAGCCGCACGATTGCAAGGAATGCAGTGAAGGCAACTTCCTTCCAAAAGCACCGTAGCAAAGTAGTTCGAACAGGGTGCTTCGATTTTTCTTCCGGTTTAGGCCAATTCACTTCAAAGAGCTTTGACATTTTCTCAGCCCGATGTTCTGGTGACAAAGTTGGAACTTCATCCATTTTGAGAGGGGATTTGTAGCCTTTTCTCAAGAGGGGATTCATCCAGAGCCAAAAGGCCTTTGATACTAAAGAAGCTGACGCAAACCCACTCACGCTGGGGTCGCTCAAAAGCGGTTCATACAACTTGGTTTGTTCTTCAACCATCGCTGGTTCGGGTTCTCTGGTCACTGCTACACCAGTTGAACCTCTAATGGCGACAAGAAGAAGAACAATTGATAATGGAAAAGAAACAAAGGAAACTATATCATCCAACCTCAAATTCTGATCCTGATTTGTTTCAACAGACACCATACGAATGATCCCAGACACAGTGAACAAGGAGATGATGATAAAATTCGCAATCCAATAAACTCGGAGCGAGAGAGGGTGGTTAACAGCCTCAAATCTCTTCTCGTGGATGATTAAGATTGCAATCACAGCATGAGTTATGGCTTGAACTAACCAAAATATTCCATCAAACTGTTTCCATGTCTCCTGGCTACTTCTAGTAAATGCAAGAATGCATATAATAGTGTAACAAAAGGCTAAGACAGCCGTTACCATCAAAGAGAGTTTGAACCATATGGTAGTCCTGGTAAGGGCCCTATTGATTCTTATGAGAGGCTTGCTGATGTCAGAGCTGCCATGGCTGTCGACTGAGAATCGAGAATAGAGCTTGTGAACCGCAAAGCATAGGAGGGTGAGCAAGAACAAGAGATCAACGGCAGAGAAGAGAGCCCTCTGAGAACATGCAGAGAGGAAAATGAATCTCATCCATTGGAATATAACAGGAATAGATGTCTCCTTGGAGGAATCAATCGCAGAGCTTGAACATGATAGAGAAGTAATCCAAGTAGCGGAAGACATATTTACCCAGAACCTAACGTGAAATTATACAAAAATCTCCCTCTTTTAGAGCTTGATAGTTCCTATATATTTCCTTTCATTACCTGTAAAAGTATACCTACATATCAATAATTATATACAAGAATATGATCCAAAAGGGAAAAAAATAAATAAATAAACAAGGAAGCAGTGAAAAGTTCAAAAACGAAAAGGTTATGAACGATGATCACAAAAGTTCAAGAAAAAGGCAAAATCATGTTTTCCCCAAAGGAACTTCCCGGAAGAACGAAACAAAACATAAAATCAACTCACTGGAGAAAGAGCTCAAAAGCTTTTAAGCATATTCACAACCAACTTTCACGTGAAACCAAGAGCAAAAAAAAAAAAAAAACCTGCAGAAGGCAAAGCTGGGTACAAGAGTGACGGTGGTCTACGGCTCTGTGCTACTGTCTGAAAAGAAAGGAACAAATCGTCAGAGCTCTTAAGGCCGACGAAAAATTCTGAA
>JBBYHK010000004.1:9849433-9859457 GCA_038382065.1 Adansonia grandidieri
TCCGCTGCTTTACTGTGCACCTTGGTATCAGGACCCATGGTGCATATATATATATATGTGTGTGTGTGTGTGTGTGTACATATATATTCAAGTAATGAAAGCTTTGTGTTTATACATGAAAATCATTAAGCGACCTCGTCTGCGGGATTGAGATTGAAGCATATAATTACCTGGCCTAACGATGCTGCTGGGTAACAGGATCATAAACATGGTAGATAGGCAGAGGACTAAACTCCCAATAAGTTCCAAACGGAAGCCCAACCACTCATTGGATCCATTGTTGTGGAAATCCATGCGTAAACTGGAATTAACTCTCCTAACATTTTCCTGACAAAACTTTTCCCCCTTTCCAAAGGCACGAATTGTCATAACTCCAGAGATGCTTTCTGAGAAGTGATGAATGACAGGAGCTTTAGTGATTGAGTCGAGGCGAGTTAATTCACGTGATGATGCAAGGTAGTATCCCTGCAATTCAAGAGAAATAAATATCATCAAATGGACCTTCTATAATCTCTTGTGTGATGCAGAAATAAGGCATTGACCCCATTAAAAGTCCCACTAGGACAAGCAGGTAAACAAACTGCTGCTCCCGATATAAGGAAAGAAATCCATACGCTAAAGTTTAAGAGTTAACATGTTTTGGTGAAAAAGAACATGGTCAGATTATATTTTATCAACAGTTGGAGAGATCAAATGGTTGAAATTTGAAGTAATACAGACTCTTCAGAACAACTAATTACATGCCTGGCTACGCATATCCTCTTGGGAAAAACAATTAGGCCAAAGATTGAAAGAATTCTGTAAATCTGCAACAAATGCAGTCGTACTCATGCATGATTAATATTTTATAAGTAAATAACAAATGCCAGAAAGTAAATTGAAATGAGAGAACTGTACCCGATACCAGAAATTCAACCAACCAAGTGGAATTATCAAGAAAATTGTGGGCCAAGCATATTGACATGTGATTATGAAGATACTGAGAAGTGTAATGTACATGGCAACAGTAATCCCCATAATGAATGGGACGAAGATATCAACGTTGGTCTGATCAGTTGATGCCTGTGGATCAAAAATAGAAGGAGTCTGTCAGTCCTTAGACACCATGATTACTTTGATCACTTATTTCTTGGAAATACGACTCCATTTGTTTCTTTTCACTTCCAATTTTTTGGGCAAAATAATATCATAAAAACAGTTAGAATAAGCGCAATAGATATGGTGTGATGAGAAATTACCCGACTTAAAATTCTTCCCGAAGGTGTGGTATCAAAAAAGGACATAGGGGCGTGCAAGATGCTTTGAAGAATTTGCCTGAAAAAGATTTGGGCAGTCTTGAGCCCCATAAGTGTAGTGAAAAAGGCTCTGAACACCAACAACACCACTGACACGGCGGCTATCATAGCATAAACAGAAATGAATAATGAAGGGTTGAATGAAAGAGCACGTTCAGCTGAAGTTTCATATGACAGCCAATAATCACCAGCCATTATAGCAGCTTGCCATGAAAGAGATAATAACAACACAGCAGCCACACCCCACCCGCCAAAGGCCTCGGTGCAGTACATTTTATACACTTGAAAGCTGACTTTACCAGTTTCCCTCTCCTCATCTTTGATTAGCTTAGAGTTCCCCTTATCAGATTTTGGGTGGTCTTGGGTATTATGTTCACCATTTGCTTCACCAATGTTTGAAACATCCTGAGGAGATTTCGATGCTTTGGGGGCATTTTCACCGGGCATGGTGTTGCCTGCTTCTACAAGTTCCATGGCCGTTTCATGTGCAGCTACCAGAGCTCCAAAATCCATGCCAGAGTCTAGCAAACTATTATACTTCCCCGATTGTACTATCATCCCATCTCGCATCACCTAGAATTTACGCGATGAATTTTTTAGAAGCGTAAATACTCTTGCATGAAAGCATATACATACTTGTTTCTTTTCCAAGAAATAGATAATGCATGTGTACTTACCAAAATAAGATCAACATTATGCAGGAAGTCTACTTGATGGGTTACAAGCAAAATAGTCTTATCTTTGAGAGCTCCTCTCACACATTCCTGCGGATAAAAGCAGACGAAATTAACACAGTAAGATTTCATAAGCAACCATTTTTCTGTGCTTTTAATTTTCTCACATATGCATTATGCAAGAATACTTATATTGCCATTTATACTTTCAAGAACATAATTCCTACTTCAAATTTTATATCAAATTGTACCATTCAGATAAGCTAGTTGAAGCAGATGGATAGGGGACTTGTATATGGAAACGATATTAACAGCTTTTACAAATTTATATTGCCTTTAAATGCATTGCACACAATTTACCATGTCTCTTAACATATTAAGACTTGAGATTCAGCATGTTGATCTATCATTTTCGCTCATTATCTATTAATTATAATGAAATCCTCTTTTTACGTGATAAGCTAGCTAGTGCATCCTGACAGGTTATATAAATCAAAGGATGGATCATTTCTTTTCAACAATTGCAAAAATGAACAGACAACAATTTCACCTTAAATATGTTTGTCCCCGTATGAGCATCAACAGCACTAAAGACGTCATCAAGAAGGTAGATGTCACAATCCTGGTAAACAGCTCTAGCTAGTTGTATCCGTTGCTTCTGGCCACCGCTGAGGTTAATTCCACGTTCTCCAATTTCAGTCTGATCACCAAATTCCATCATTTCCAAGTCTTTCTCCAAACAACAAACCCTTATAACTTCCCTATATTTTTCCCTGTTCATTGGCAAACCAAATAGGATATTGTCTTCAATTGTCCCATTCTGAATCCAAGATGTTTGAGCTACATATGCGGTTGTCCCACAGAGCTTAACCTGTCATGTAAACAGCAAGAATTGTATTTTACAATCATTCATTACTTTGCTGCATCCTTATGCTGATGGTTGCATCTCAGTGATCAACAACAAATGAAACTTAACTCGATATGTCCAAAAAACAGAAGACCACAGGATAAATAAAGTGGTCTCCTAGAATTTCAAAATGAAATCCCAGAAGAAATATTAATCAAATGAGAAAAAGAAAAAAAAAAAGCACAAGTTCACCAACTCCCATACAAGAGCTAACCTTGGTCTAGAAAAAATTGCATGAACAACCAACTAGCATGACTTGCAAACATTTTAATCGGCAAAACTTGAGCAAAATGCATATATAAATGAAGAGGGGAAAGACACAACTTCATTCTCAGACTTTATACCTTTCCTGATATTTTGTGCATCTCACCAAGAACTGAAGCGAGGAGGGAAGACTTCCCAGATCCCACAGTCCCGACTATAGCGGCAAGCTCCCCTTTCTTGACCTCTAACTTTATATTTTTCAGAACCTGCTCTCCATTTTCATCATCCCAGGTAAACACCCCATCCTTGACTTCCACAGCAATGCCACTGTCGCAACCCTCCTGTCTCTCTACTGATGAATCTACCAATTCCTTGCTCATCATGAAAGTATCTAATCTCTCCAATGATATCATTGCTTGTGAAAGTGAGATCATGGACTGTGGGAATGTCCTGATGGGCTCCTGCAAGATCTTAAAGATAGTTGTTGCTGTGAACACTAAACCTGCATCAAGTCTCACTCCAAAAAAAAGTGCAGTCCCAAATGTGAGGGTTGATATCAGTAATGGTGTTGACCACATTACTATGACATTGCCAGAGACTGAATAAAGGAATTTGCTTAGCCATCTAAACTCTGTTTCACGGAAAGATTGGATTCTTTTATTGAAGTGTTCTTCCCACGACTGGAACTTGATAACCCGCATGTAATTAAGCATCTCATTTGTTGCCTTCATTCTCAAGTCCCGATTCTTCATCACATTGAATTGAAAACGGTTGTTCCTTCTGGTTCCCATTATCACAAAGATAAGAATACCAAGAAGTCCTAGCACGGATGTTACCACCGACGCACCAAGGTACCTGTACAAGAGCACCAAGGCGACAGAAACCTGCAAAGGAGTCAACCAAATAGAATGGAGCTGTAACATCATATCAGAGAGCTGTTGAGCGTCGACAGCCATGTAATTCACAATCTGTCCAACCCCATGAGCCTGACGAGCAGAGCAGGTTAACCTTAACCCTTTCTTGTATAAAGAAGTGATAAGGCTGCAGCGAATGAGCATTCCAAGTTTCTGAGAATTGAAGTTAAATTGGTGAGTGCACAACACTTCGACAAACTTAGCAGCAAGAAGAATCAATATAAGGTAATATCCTTCATAGGGAGAGCTTCGTTTCCCCGCAGTGTAATCAACAAAACTTTGGATCAGAACAGGACCAACAAACATGACGCTTAGACGCACGATTGCAAGGAATGCAGTGAAGGAAACTTCCTTCCAAAAGCACCGTAGCAATGTAGTTCGAACAGGGTGCTTTGATTTTTCCTGCGGTTTAGGCCAATTTACTTCGAAGAGCTTTGACATCTTCTCCGCCCTGTGTTCTGGAGAAAGAGTTGGAACGTCATCCATTTTGAGAGGGGATTTGTAGCCTTTTTTCAACAGAGGATTCATCCATAGCCAAAAGGCCTTTGATATTACAGAAGCTGAAGCAAAGGCACTAACGTTGGATTTGCTCAAAAGCGGTTCATAGAACTTGGTTTCTTCTTCATCCCTTGCCGGTTCAGGTTCTCTGGTCACTGTTATACCAGTTGAACCTTTAACAGCAGCAACAACAAGAAGAAGTGATAATGGAAAAGAACCCAAAGAAACTATATCATCCAACCTCAAATTCTGATCCTGATTTGCTTCAACAGTCACCATACGAATGACCCCAGAAGCTGCAAACAAGGAAATGATAATGAAATTTGCAATCCAATAAATTCGGAGAGAGAGGGGGTGGTTAACAGCCTCAAATCTCTTCTCATGGATGATTAAGATTGCAATCACCGCATGAGTCATGGCTTGAACTAACCAAAATATTCCATCAAATTGTTTCCATGGCTCCTGGTTGCTTCTACTAAATTCAAGAACGCAGATAATAGTGTAACAGAATGCCAGGATAACCGTTACAATCAAAGAGAGTTTGAACCATTTGTTGGTCCTGGGAAGGCCCCTGTTACTTCTTATGAGAGGCTTGTTGATGTCAGAGCTACCATGGCTATTTCCTGAGAATCTAGAATAGAGCTTGTGAGCCACAAAGAATAGGAGAGTGAGCAAGAACAGGAGATCAACGGCAGAAAAGAGAGCTCTCTGAGGACATGGAGCCAGGAAAATGAATCTCAGCCATTGGAATATAACAGGAATAGATGTCTCCTTGGAAGATTCAATCACAGAGCTTGAACATGAAAGAGAAGTAATCCAAGTAGCAGAAGACATATTAACTCAAAACGTGAAATAATACAAAAATCACCCTTTTCAAAGATTGATTCCAAACAATATATTTCCTTCCATTCCCTGTAAAAAAAATTATAATCAACATATCACTTCGTATATACTGGAATTATATGATCAGAAGATACAAACAAAAAGCGCAAAATACTGAAAAGATTCAAAGAAAAAAAAAACGAAAATGTTGTTGGGATAAAGGTTTAGATTCTAGGCGGCCTATCATGTTTTGCCGTTAGGATCTCGAGGGAAAATGAAAGGAAACATCAAATCAGCTCAGATTTTTTTTTTTTTTTTGCGCTTTTACCAAGATTGCCAGCCGAGGAAGTACCTTCAAGCTTCAAGTATTCACCGTCGACTTTAACGTGAATCCCTCCACACCAAAAAAAAAAGGAAAAAAAGAAAAAGAAAAACCAAGCAGAAGGCAAAGATAGGAAGAAGAGGGACAGCGGTGACTTCTGACGCTATTAAAATGAATGAACGGAGTCACCGGAGCTCTTTCTTGAGGCACACGCGAAGTTTCAAACTTTGAAGCGGCTATGGTCAAAAAACAAGGAAAAAAAAAAAAACAAACACGAGGAAATGATCCCATACTTCTAACAAATAATTAATAAAGTACTAATAGTATTAAATATGGAAATATAATTATACGGCTGAATTTAACACGGTATTTCCAACTAGGTAAAAGAATCGTGTTATAGTTTTATTGTAAAAGAAATCAGTGAAAACCAATGAAATAAAATAGTCGGTAGCCTCATTAAAAGCGAAGAAAAGCGATAGAACTTTCGTGAAAAAAAAGTAGAAACAAATCAAAATCACACAAAAAAGGTCCGAATAATGAACCATGCAAAGCAAAGAAGAACATACAGAGCCAACCTGGAACTCAGTTTAACGAAGAAGAGAAGCCAAAGTGAATATTGCTGCGAGCTCGAGAGACGTCAGAGAATTTGCACCATTAAAGAGGAAACCACCAAAAAAAAAAAATACCGAAAGACAAAAACTAAGCCAACTAAAACATGAAATCCTTTCCACGCGTTTCAAAGTCGCTCATAGATTCTGGCACCGGAAAAAGCCAAGAAACTTTTCAATTGCAGATACGGCAACAAGTATTATGCATAAATAAAAGAGAAAAAAGCAAATGATTTTGCTCTTTTGCAATTGTCTGCCATTTAATTGACAATTTGATACTTAATACTCCAATTTAAAGTCTTTTAAAAAAAAAATTCCTCCAGAAAAATCAACGTTGGCAACTTGGAGTTTCCCATAAAATACGTGGAGATAGCGTAAATCGCCTTTGATTGATTTGGGTGTTGACAGGTTGAGAACTTTCTCTTTTTTTTCCTCTTTTTCATGTTTGCTTTTTTTTATGGTTTTTGGCTGAATGTTAATTATTAAACTGGATTTTCGAATCACTTTTCATTTACTTTTCAGGCGTGGCATCAGTCACTTTCCAAATGAAATGAAATTTGCCATGTGCGACGGAGCTCGCTTACTTGGGCCAGCTGTTTGATTGCGGAGGTTAGAGGAGCTGGTCGCATAGCCGGTATAAAACATTTTGGTTCAGCGCAATTAAAGTAGAAGAAAACAATATGAAATTGTCGCGTTGTTTTTGACTTGTTGGTGCTTACAGCCTAAAAGTAGAAAACTGACCCTATTGCATTTACGATTGACCACATGCTACCATTGATGCTACTTTTCTCTTCCAATAACGAGTTCACTTTTGAAACCTTAATAGAAAAAAAAATTAAAAAATTATTATATATTTTATTTGTTAAATTTATTTTTTTAAAAATATGTATTGTTTTTCTTAAATAATTACTGAAAATGAACTCGTAGTATTAATATGTACAAAAATTAAAAATCTATTAACAAGTAAAGAAATAAAAGGTTGTCCTACTATATTACTATATTTGTAGGGACGCCCTTAAGGAGGACTGGCAGTGGTAGGGATTTTGATCTCTTTGGGTTTTTTCATACTAAATTTGAAAATTGCTATATTTATGTTATATTTTTATATTTTAATTATTTAAAATATTTTATATTTATATAATTTTAATAAATTAAAATTTTATATTATATAAATTTAAAAATATTCATATATTTACATCATATCATATTTTAAATATTTTTTATTATATTTTATTTTTTTTCATATTATATTTGCACAATATTACTTAATATTGTCAGCTTTATTCAAAACCAACTTGATTTTAATCTTTTTTCTTCATAAAAAAAGTGCAAATTTGTTTTGGCCTCAAAAATTATAATTTTATCCCTTTTTTTTTTCTAACTCTTGATGTACAATTTTTGGCTTTGTTATACATATTAGCGTATATGTTAATTTATAAAAAGATATTATATTCAAAAATATATATCAATAAATACATTATGTCACTTTTTTAAAAATAAAATTATTTATATTTATTTTAAAAATCTTTAAAAATGATTCTATTTAATTTATTCACTAAATACATACATATATATATATATATATATGTAGAAGGAGGTGAGTTTGTCACGCCTCGATTTCAATAGCAAATTTAAAACGCTTTTGGAGTCACGACTCTTAAATATTTTTGTGTCGTGCGGTTATCTAAGTTTTGATGTAGTATTTAAGTATCTGATTGATTGATACCAATTTTTAAGAAAACAAACAAAACAGTAAAAGTTTTTATTTTGAATTGATCAATTTTTTTTTTTTGGGAGAAAATTGATTAAGTAATTTCGGTATTTTCTATACAAAATAAATAATATTTTTCACTAATTCAAGCTTGAGCTTATAAAGTAATAAAATTAATGGATTTACCCCGAACCTTGGGCTGTGGGACATTTGGCAAAATAAGAAATCGATTTCGCCTATAATTAATTGCTCAAGATTAATTTCTTCCCATCAAAGACAAACGAAACAACTAATCAAAATCATAATCTCTAAAACTTTAAAAATATCTATAATTTAAAGTTGTCCTTAGAGAGCTAGTTTGCTCAATTTTGAAGTGTTTAGCTTGGGACAACTAAACATTGATCATTAAGTAGGCTTAAAGGGCAATTTAGGGTATTGTCAAAGTTTTTTTTTCTTATTTTGATGAAAAATAAAAGAAAAGAAAGATGGAAGAAAAAAAAATTCATATCTTCGTGTTGTGCTTGTGTTCGTATTGATATTATTATTTTTAGTTATTATTGTGTTCAAGTTATTATAATTTATGTCAATTTTGACATGGTAATAGTTTGTCTTATGAAGATTTAATTTGATATTTTTATATATTTGTGTTATGTTCATATTTTTTTGTATTATATTATATTTTAATTATATTTTTTATGTTTGTTCCAATTTATCCCATATTTAATTTTAAGTCTAAATTTGTTAACTCAAAAATTGGATCATTATTTATGCCATGCATAATATAAACATTATATTTAAAACTTTAATTTCGTTTAATTTTGACTCTAAAATTTTACACATTAATAATTTATTTTATCTAAACTTTGATGCATTTATATATTGATATTATATTCAAGTTATTTTTTTATTATATTATATTTTAATTTTTTTAATAGTTATTCACATCGTATCTCTTTTTGTTTTATATTTTACATAATTTTTTGATTTAATTTTTTAACTTAAAAAATAAATTATTACATATATTGATACAAATATTATATATAATAAAATTTCTGAGGCAATTTTAAGGATTGCTTCGTTGGGCTGTCATCGTCAAAGACAATTTAAAAGAAATTTCTACGTGATTGAACAATTAATGCACATTTCCCCTATCTCTTTGTTCCTATTTTCATTTATCAGCGTACCATCAATCTTTTAGCCAAAATTGTAAAAAAAAAAAAAAAAAAAAAGGTTGAATATTATTTATTTATCTATACCTATTATTATTTTCAAGTCTTAAGATTCAAGTAGTATTTTATAAATTTATAAGAGTATTTTCATCCAACTATTAAAGAAAAAATTTTAAAAAAAGAAACATATTAATAATTATTATAAAAAAATAAAATTAAAAAAAATAATTTCAAAAAAAAGAAATAGTAAAATTTCAAGAAAAAAACAGATTGATAATTATTATAAAAAAGTGAAATTGAAAAAAATAATTTCAAAAAAGAAAATAGTAAAATTTCAAGAGGTATTTTTTAAATTTATAAAGTTATTTTCGTCCAACTACTTGAAGAAGAATTTCAGAAAAAAAGATTGATAATTATTATAAAAAAAGTGAAATTAAAAAAAATAATTTAAAAAAATAGTAAAATTTTAAAAAATAAATTGATAATTAGTCCTGGCTATTTCTCTAACGAAGGAATTTTAGAAAAAAAATAGATTGATAATTATTATAGAAAGTGAAATTAGAAAAAATAATTTTAAGAAAGTAAATAGTAAAATTTTAAAAAAATAAATTGATAATTATTAAAAAAGAGTAAAATTAGAAAAAATAATTCAAAACAAGAAATAGTAATTATTAAAATTATTAATAAAAAGACTATAATTATCATCTTATTTTTATTTTTATTTTTATTTATTTATTATTATTTTTATCCTTAAAAGAAAAACATTGTGGGTCGGTTTCCTAAGTAAGGAACCGATCCCCCACCAATATATATTATATATAACATATAATGTATATAATATATATAAATTATATATATTGAAAATATTATTTAAAAATAATAAAATATTTAAAATATTTT
>JBBYHK010000004.1:9877302-9887841 GCA_038382065.1 Adansonia grandidieri
ACACACACACACACACTCGCGTGCACGTTGGTAAAAATGTTAAAAATTAAGAAAAAGGAATATGAACTTGGTGCGGAGTTCGCATATAGTAAGAAGCTCAAGGATACTCACTCTCATTTGTAAGCATTTGATCTTTAATGCAAAGCGTTTCAAGATCAGAGCAATCCAAATCATTTCGATTGAGAACCTGGTAACATAAAACTGTTATGAGAATCTCCAAATAGATACTTGTACCTCAAATTTTTGAATAAATGAAATGTTTATTAATTTCTAAATATACCAAGGACACAAAAGGCAACTTCTATCTATTTGGGATAGGAAGTGTTGGGGGAAGGGGGAGATGTGTTTTTATTATAACCTTCTTCAGCTTTCTTGTAGTTTCTCATCACGAGGTTAATTATCCTATGCTTACAAGAAGGTTTTAGCAAGGTAAGGAAAGTAAGCCACTTTCAGACAATGTACTATATAGTCAGAAGCACCAACTGGCATGCAGAAACAGAAAGTGCAAAACTGGAAAAATGAAGCAAGATTATAGCAATACTCACTGAGCGAATGCTAACAATATTTGACTGTGCTTTAAGAGTTTCAATGTCGCGCTCCAATTGCTGCTTCCAGTCCAAAAGTAAAGTTTCATCCTGACATGACTCAGGAATATTAAATTAAATATTTCACTGCGCATAACAGGATAACTGATGCAGAAACTGACATAAACATACCTGAGGCAATTGGATCGTCACTTTGTTAGGGAAAAGCCGAGTAACTTGTTTCATGGTTTTAGGTGTTTCTTTGCTCCTGTCATGAAGTCTACCAAAATTATCCTGCATAAGGAATGATACTAGTATTAGGCGTGTTATCTGCATGAGAAAGTGAAGAGGCGAATGCTAGAATACAATGCACCAAGGAAGCTATGGCAACACATATGAGCACACTCTCTAGGAACAGAATGACTCAAGTAATAAAACTAGAAACAGTAACCATTAAAATGGTGTGTGCATTAAGTCAGGTTAAATTCAAGTCAGGGTCATATGTAAAACTTTTAACCATAGTAGTTATGCCATACTTTGAGAAAATTTCAGAGCATTCAAATTCAAAGTATAAACATTGAAATATTAGCATATAGTCAGACATGGTACTTCCAAAAGTTAACACAACTAGAGAGTTAATAAACACCAAGACAGTCAGGCTTATAAATAAATTTAAAGAGTAGTAGCATAAAACTTGGAGCACTGTAAAAAAATCCAACATCTTTCAAGCAAAAGAAAAGTAAGGCAAAAGAAAAATGCCACTGCTTGACATACTGGAAAAGCAAGATCAAGTAAAGCAGTCTGGTTGGCTCCAAACTTTGTGAATAGGAGGCTGCCAGGATAAGACTGCAGAATCACAAAATTGCAAACAACAAACAGTTAAAAAAAAACTTAATACAGCATCAAAGAAAAACATGGAGCTGAAAAAAAATAGGTTTCTTACTTTTTCCTTGCGATTATCCATTTGGGTATGAGAACCAATTACTACAAAATTAGCTGGCAAATTCTCAACCTTACTCTTCAAGGAAGTATACACATCAGAATTTCCAGCCATAGACTTCTCTATGTCTTTCACAAACAATATCAACGGACTACTTTTGCTTTCATTCAATGCAACCTATACAAGTGAGACAATTCAAAGGTAAATGCATATAGATGTGAACACTGTAAAGCAATAGCTCAAGCATTAATCAATAACACATACCTCAAAAAGTTCATTAACAGCCAGCTTGTCAACATCATCACCTCCAGAACTATCCAAACGAAGTGAGCTAGCTATACAGTGAAAACATATCGTGCAAAATTGGATAAAGTCCACTACGCACCATAAAGATGCTTAAAATTAATGCAAGAACATGGATTTAAGTGGTCACCAGCACAAAAGAAACCATGATCTTCTTCACAAAGCCCACCAAGGTCGTTTCCCTCGGGAATAGATTTGTCAAATCTGACCCCAATCTTTGAGGAACCATTTTCTTCGAAAGCAAGGAGTACTTTTCCCCGAAAACCAATTGTCGGTCCCCTACACAAAGAACATAAAAATTACTAAACCTTTGTACAAAAACATAATCATTTTATCCCTAGAAAAAAATTACATTTTCTAACTATCATGTCAACACTAGCAGCAAACTTCTTAAAATCAAATACAAACATCTCAGATGACCATCTATGATATCAAGGACGGCAGTTAAATTCTGAATCATATGCTAGCAAGGACAGCACCAAAATAAGATAAACTCCAAATTTAATTCACAGAAAAGATGTTCTTGCTATTAAAGAGAAAAAAGCCATATGGCTAAGCTGAATTGTATAATATAAGAAAATACCTTAAGGCAGGTTGTAGAGAGGAAAGTCCAGAAGGTGAAGTGGCACCTACAAACTTAACCCTATCACCTGAAAAGTTTTAAATTAATTATTCAGTTAGAATTTGATGATCTCCCATCAACAAATTAACTGTTTAAAAAGCAAAGGCCAACTCTCCTATCTCAAAGAAATGAATACCTTTCTTAAATGTATAGTTTTTAGATGTTGCAGTAGATACTTCCTGTTTTGGCCAAGCTTGGGAGCTCAGTGAAGAACCACCTGTTATATCAGCTTCGACGCTAGAAATTGGTTTCTTCTGCTGCAAAGCAGCAGCCTGTGCAGCTCTTTTGGCATATAGATATGCCCTTTCAGCCCTTGAAGGTTCTTTCAAAGCATCAGCTTCTTTTGATGTTGATCCCTAGATATATTGGGAAGAAAGTAAGAGGAGATAAGATGCGACGAAAATGTTCACACATTCAGAAATACAAAACAAGACAGAATTTGTGCAACCACAAGTAAACAAGACTTGAACGCATATCTAGCATAAGAAAAAGTTTAAACACAATTTTCTTAAGGAACTTCCAACCAGAGTTTGGCACATTTTTGTCCTCAAATTCAAAGAAACTGTAGTCATTTACATGTCAGGTAAGGCAAAGTAAAAATGTACGACAATAACAAAAATTATAGACTCAATATATTTCCACTAATCCCATAGACAGCTGAAAAATAACCATCCAGACAAATTTTCAAAGGAATAATATGGATAAAATGAAATAAGAAACATGCAAACTGCAACTTCAACCAATCTTGCTTTCATAACACTATTGGCAAAGAATCAAAACAAGTTTAGGACTGAAAGAGACATACTCCAGGCAACAGAAGAGAATCAACAATTAGCAGTCTAGCACCAAAATGTTTTGCAAGTGCTTTTGCCAAAGTCTCCTGATATATTTCTGAACCTATACATATCAAAGGGAATTAAAACTCTCATCAGCATCTATAAAGAGCAAAGGACAAGAATTAAACATTGTTTACACAGCAAATTAACAGAAATGAGAAAGCAGCAGTCATACCTGAAGGACCAGATAACAATATACGAGGACTCATGGTAGGAAGATCTAAGGCATACTTCGCAAATTTATTACACTTCAAATGCACATAAGTAGAGGCTATCAAAACATTCTTTGTCGTATCGCTGTCAAAATGGAAATTTCAAGTAAAATTAATCAAATTTCCCCAACGCTCCAAATCGGGTAAAAATAGGCAGTGAACTCGGTACAACAAAAACAGACACAAATATAATACTCGGTAGCACCAAAAAGAATTATATTCCCCGTCACTTGCAATATTGGGTGGTCAGCATTCAGTGCATAAATAACGTACAGGCTTGCAAATATGCGAAAAAGTGGATAGGCAAAATAAGTAAAAGCAATAATGCAAATTAAGTTCCCAAGATATAGACATAAGGAATGATAAAATATACTTCTCAGGTAGTACAAAAAGGCGAAACCCTATTAAGAGGAGAAAGCACAAGATTTACCTCAAATAATATGGGAAATTTGCAAATGAGACATCAATATTGTCTGGATTGAGAATGCCTTCCAGTAAACTATCTTTAAATGCTTGCCGCTTAGTTGATATCAAAGCCGAAGGAGGTTCAATTTCTTTAAGCATCTCTCTAATTTCCCTTCGCTCGTCAAGAATTTTGGCAATGCTGCCACTAAAATCAAAATCAGCAGAAGTTGTGCCAGCAAGAATACGCAATAATGGCCTTAAAGAGTACCCTGCCCCAGGGATCTTCATATTGTCAGCATCCATACTATCATCCAATCCAAGTCTGTCAAGATTAGAGTTCTCATTGGCAGCATCAGGTGTAGGCGGAACAGTTTTCTCCCTTGAAGAAGCAGTTGCTGGATCAGTATTACTAGCACTGTCCTTCATGTCCACTTCTGGAACAGGGTCATCTAACACCTCACAACCAGAAGGTAAAGTGGACATCTCTGAATTTTCTTTAGTTGACAAAGAGGCCAACATTGTTGCCGCCCCAGCAACAGCCGATGGATCCCCTGATCGTGCCACTGTAATCCCTTTTATAGGAGCAGTCTGGGCTTCTAAAACGCTTAAAGAAGAAGGTATGCCTGGGGCAGCTAAGTTATCATTGATGAGCTGCTGATAAATCTAAGTTTCCTTTAAGGAATTGAAAAAGTTCTAAGATGGAACAAATATCATAACAAAATCAAAGTAAACACGGGAACATGCTGGAAGAGAATCCCGCATAGATTCTCACTTGGAAAGGCGAGAAATAAAATATTTGTGAAAAATAGAAAGGATACATAAGCATGATTTCCGGTACTAGAGAAAATCAATTCATCGCCTGCATTTAGAATTAAACTATTATTTTTACGGTAAATCTTCCCATTAACCTGGACAGAGCCTTTTCCTCCTGTAATTTCTAGTAAGGCAATAGAAGTGTCATCATTCTACATTGGAAAAAAGAAAATCATCACTCTCATAAACACAAAAAATAAATAAAATCATGAGCAAACGGTTTGCAAAGATCCATACCTCTATGTGCTTCACTTTGCACAAAACAGTGCTAATATTGGGATCTTTAAGACATAAATTACACTGACGGCTTTGGCCAACAGTGAACAGTGTGCCACACATGACCAAATGAGGATTCTGGAGATGAATCGAACATTGATAAGAATCAGAAGCACAGTAGTTTAGCAAGAAACAACCAAAAACAAAAAAACCTATATAAAGAGGCTGGATAGCTTGCTACTTGGCGGTACATCTTCCTTAAGGATGTACAGGATTGGCATCCAGGCATTACTGGAGCAGAAAGAGTAAAGATTACCTCCCCATGACCAACCAGCCAATGGATATAACAATAAGCTGATGAGATTCACCTTTGGAAGATACCCAAAAGAAACCCTCCCCGAGATAGTCTACTGAACAGAGAAAATTTTTACTTAAATCTTTCTGGCTAGAAAAGAGAGGAAACAAATTACCTATTTCATCCATTCCATAGTTGAAAAGAAAATGACAAATCAAAGAGACTAGAACTCACGACGACAGCAGGCTAACTTACTGAGACAGCCTAAAAGCGGTTTTCCTTCCAATTTTCCAAGTGTAACAATGGAATCTTGCACATGAGGGATTCTGCCAACAAATGAATATGTACAAATCCAGCACAAATAAAAAAAAATTTCTTCTGAAGAAACGTTTCTTAACCTAACAATAAAGGAACCTGCTCTAGAAAATTCCCAATTTTTCCTCAGAAGAAAAACTTCCACTGAATTAGAAAGACTAAATTAAGAGAATTTTTAATTGACTTAAGGGACCTATAGAGAAAAGAACTGCAAGGTTAGCCTGTCCGTTTTCGGAAACGAAGTATACCATTGCCAAAACAACAGCTTGTTTGGTAAAGCTTTCAGGACATCCAAAGTAAACATCTAAAAATTCTTAAAGTCAAACACGGCGTTTACATTATAGACCAAGAAGGAGATACAATATGCCCGTTCACCTAAATGATTTCAGATCTTTTCTCTAATGAAAAACTTCCAGTATATTTGAGTTTAAGTCTCTTACTTAAAATAGGATTTCAGTTTGACCTATACGATTATTCCAAGATTCCACTCCATGACTGGAACTAAAGTAATAAAAAATTATGTAGTAAGATTTCATTGACATCCAACATTCAAACGCACGACGTTTTAAAATCTGTCAGCCATTAAAAGTTCTTGGAACAAAAACTTTTTTTTTCATTTCGTTTATTGGCTACAAGACCAAGAATTACAACATGTATTTCTAATCTTACCCGATTAAACACAGAGATCATGAACCAAAAGCCTGCTTAAAGCTAAAAAAAAAAATGCAATTTCAAAAAAAAAAAACATACCTGAGAGTACTGGGAAAGAAGCTTTCCCCACGGGACTTTAGAGACTGATTTAGCAGGTCTCGTTGGCCTCTTCTTAACCCGAGCGGTAAACCCTGCATCAAGCGCCTTCACATTCGCATTCTCCGCATCCATAGTAGATTCACCTATTTAACCAAAAAACCCACATCAGAACCCCATATAAAAAACCCACACCAACCCGCAAAAAATTAAAACCCATAAACCAAAAGAGAAATCAATCGAGGATCACACCTAAGGATCGCGGAGACACCAAAGTACCGTTCTCCACATCAGCATCAGCAGATTTATTGGGGACAGACGCATCAACGGCCTTAGCTGCATCAGCTACCCGGGGATCAGAAGACCGCAGCTCTGTTACCCATGAATCCGACCCGGATTCCTTAGGCGGGCCTAGGGCTTCGTTAAGCGGCCCAGACACCACAGCTTCATTGGTGGAGGACGATGCCGGCGCAGATGCCTAAAGAAAACAAAAATCAGTCTCAAATTCAAATCTAAAGAGGAAAAAAAAACCAAAAAGAAAAAATTTAACATGCATGCAAATTAAAAACCCCTAAAGAAGAAAAAATAGGACCTTGGATCGTTTACTAGAAGCAGGGAGATATGTAGCGGGAGAGGAAAGGGGGCGTTTGGAAGAGGAAGAGCTCCGTCGCGTTTCAACCATGTTGTCGTTAAAGATGAAAAAGAAGGGACTCGGGAGGTTTATTCCCTCTGGGTTTTCTCTGATCCGAAAAAAAGGAACGACCTTTGAGTCTTCGGAGGAATAAAAAGACCAAGAAAGAAAGAAAGAAAGAATCAGAAGCAAGAGAAAAAGGGGTGAATAATTACGGGCAGATCAGTTATCAAGGTTCCTGGGCCGTGTTTATTTATAAGTATTTATTAATATAATATTAAATAAAATAAATATTTTTTTTAGAGGCGGTGTAGTGGGTTGTTTCTTGCTTTTAAGCGTTAAAAAAAATAAACCTTTGGGTAATAAATAATTAAATACCAAAGTTTAAGATTTGGACGCAGAATACACTATGATACATATATATTTCCAAATCAATAAATATTTTTTTTCCCTTTTATGAGTGATTTGTAATTATTCAATATTATACATATATATATATATATGACTTACTTTTGATTTTTAATTTCGTAATATATCTCTAAGACTTCTCCTTTTTGCCTGCGATGAAGACATGAAGATTGGACTTGAAGCATTTGGTTTTAATATAAAAATATAAATATAAAAAATTATCCAATCTCCATCTACGCAGTAAAACTTTTTTAACAAAATAGGAACCAAAAAAAAAAAAACAATTTGCAAACTGCATCGTTTTTACAACTTCATATTTCATTTTCAATACCTTGTTTTTATTTTATTTTATTTTATTTTTTTATATTCTATGCTTGTATTATTTCATCTTGTTGCCTTCATTTAGAGATTTTTAAAAAAAATATTAAATTAAAATTATAAAAAATACAGATAATTATTGCATCTATTGTCAATTAAATTTTTAGATTTCACAAATAAAACTAATAGAATAACATAATATTTTTTATTACAATACATATCTGAAATATAAGAATTTTGATTATTTTTTATTTAATTTCACTTATAAAATTTAAAAATTTAACTGTCATCACTAAAACAATTCTTATATATATATATATATATATATAAACAAAATGACAGCATTGTACGAAAATTATAAGATTTTAAATTGAATTGTGTTTTTACATCTGGAAAAATAACAACGATTTTGTAGTTCATAAAAGAAACTATTGGTAAAAATATGAGATGTGAGCTTAATGCTGATTCAATCATTTTATTAATTAAGTGAAAGTAGTAGTATTTTGTTTGGCGGCCAACTTTTGGGGGTGGGGGTGGGGATGCGGAACAGAAATATCCAGCTATATATAAATATGATTTCATCATCATCATCCTATATATATATATATATAATGTGAAGATTAATTTGGAGATTATAGAAAGGGCAGGCGGCAGAGCTTCAGATTAGGTGGCCAGTCACTGGAAATTTAAAGCCTGAGTTATCCAAATTATATCCCAAGTACAAAAACAAGGTCAATTTTCAGGTTGCGATAATAAGCTCTACACTACTTCACACCTTGCCTGCATGCCTACCAGAGGAAAGCTCTCCAACGTCTAATTTTCCGCTAACTAAATCTCATGTCTGTGTGTGTATATTAGACCTGCTCATGAGTCGTATCGGATCAGGTTTAAATATGATATTAATATTACATATGCTTGTTTAAGTTCGGTTCGGCTTGAAATATAGAGCTTGAATTTTACCAAAGTCCGTCTATATTTATAAATAGATAGTTTAAACATGTTTAGGCTCGCACATATTATATATTTTTTATAATTTATTTTTTAAAGAAATATATTTTTTTAAATTTAATTTTTATTAATTTAATAATTTTCTTTTATTAAGTTTATAAATATAAATAATTTAACTTAGTTTTTAAACTTTACACTATAATGTTATATATATTGTTTATATAACAAAAATTAAATAATACATAAAATATAAAATAAATATATAATGTAATAATAAAATGGGACAGATCGAGCCAGGTTAGGGCTTTGAAAGTTAAACCCAAGCCCAACCCATTTTTAATCAGGCCTAATTTTTTTGTCCAAGCTCATTTTTGTACCTAATATGTTTGTCCAAACTCTCTCCAATATCGGGCAGACCTTCGGGCTTAGACGAGTAACTCAACCCTTGAGCAGGTCTAGTGTCTATATATATATATATATGCCAAAATCCCAATCGGCATTTCTCGCTAGCCATGCATAGGTCATTTGCCTATTTTATAATTTGCATATATATATATATATATATTGATGAAGATAACATGCATCATTAGTTTGCTCCGTATATAGATGGAAAATATGCACATATAGTTGTTGTTAATTTTAGGTATATTAGTAAATAATAATAGGCAGTCATGAAAGTTTAAACTCTTAACTAAACTTATTCATGAATAAGGTTTGGTTCACGTTATTTTCAAATCCTTTATTTAGGTTTGGCTAAGTTATTAAAGCTATTTTACTTTTTAAAAAATATTTAAAAATTTTTATATTAATATTTATATATTTTATAATTAAATTTAAATAAAATTTATTTTTTTAATTTATAAACATTGATTCGAAAATAATTTATTTAAATTATTAAATCTTATATTCAAACTCAATTTTATTATGAATTGAATTTATTGAATCAGATATACTGCAGCCATTTAAACAAGTCTACTACCAACTTTGTGCAAGTTCGCGGAAGCTCATAATGAGTAGGCGTGTGTTACGGTCTGGCAGCCATGATTTAGTAGATGCTTCGCAATAAAGCAAAGTTATTCTATATATTTATTAACACAAATCAGCTTAATGTTTGTATTTTAATAATTAGCGAACTCAACACTAATTAATTATCACAAATATTTGTCATTTAACTTGTTATTATAGATCGATGTCGGTCCAATAGGAACATTATGGATTTGGAAATTAGATAATTTAAGTTTATGTATAATAATTTAAGCTTATGTATAAAATTTTTTTGGTCAATATATAATTTTGGATTCAAAGGGGTGATCACATGAACCCTAGTAGAAAGTGAAGAAAAAGAATAATCAGGAAATGTTGAAAGGTTTGTCATGCATGGATTACTAAAGGTTTAATCATTTCCAATTTGAAAAAAAATTTATTAGTGGAAATTTAGTTAAAACAAAAAATTATTAAAAAATCAAATCTTTAATCAATTGGTTTTGATAATTACATAAATATGACATGTATAAAGTATTAAATACATGATATCAAAATTTATAAAATATGAATTATTAATAAAAAAAAATTTCATGGTTGAAAAACATTACAAACAGAATAAAAAAGATCAAAAGGATGACATTTATGTCTTTTTTTTTTTTTAATTTCTTTAGATATAAGCTTATGCTGTTTTTCACCTTAACTAATAATATATTAAACAATCATCTTTATTAAAAAATTAAAATCTATATAACTATAAAATACCTAAACCATAAATTATAATATAATAAAATATATCAAAATAATACGAATATATAAATTATAACTTTAGTTTTTATTTTTTATTTTAGCTCCGCAAAAAACCGACAATTTGGAAAAACATAGTGTGTGGTTAACTTGCCTTTTTCACTGTTGGTCGAAGATTAAAGATATATTTTGCTAGTGTTGGCCAAAGATTTGATTTATATAAAGGAGATTTGAAAAAGCTGAATTGAATTTAAGTAAAGATATATATATATATATAT
>JBBYHK010000004.1:9920101-9930372 GCA_038382065.1 Adansonia grandidieri
ATTAAGGATCTAATAAGATTTATTTATATATTTGTAATTTTATTTTTTGGAAAGTAAATTGATTCAGCTTATTTTTTATATATCTTTTATATTATTATTTTTTTGGCAATAGAAAACTGATTTAGCTTAATGACACCATCGGGTACAATCTGTTCAACCAAAGTTTTCCGTGCTCTGCATAAACATTAGGGGAAAAGGGGAAAAAGAAAAAGAGTCAAATGATAAAGCAAAGCTTCATCTTTGTTCTTAAGATTATGTTATTAGGACATTTATACGCACGAGGAGAATCAACAGCTTTCGGTTGGGACCAAAATATTAAAAATAAATTAACTTAAATTAATTTTTAAAATTTTTATTATTTTAAAATAATTTAATTTTTTATATGTATTCAAATAAATTTGTTCCAAACCGAAAATTAATTTATATTAAAAAATTACTGAGGTACAAATTAAAAGTTTAGTATTTATTTGAATATAAATTTAAAATTAAAACTTTATTTTATATACAAATTAAAGGTTAAAAATTATATGAATATAATAAATATATAATTCTAAAATAAACAAAATGATGAAATTTAAAAGATAAATTTGTAATTTTAACCATTATATTATTAATTAAAACCAAACCTACTCATGAAATGATTTTACTTAAGCCAAATACTATTTGATTTCATGGATAATTAAGCACTGGACCCAAAAATAAATAAAAAAAAGCATTAGTTAGTATCTTAAAATAATATAAAATTAATTGTGAATAAAAAAACAATCTATATTTCTTGAATTTTAACTTTTAATGCGTATTATTCTATATAAAATCTTCATTTAAAATACGAGTAATTAGATTAAAAAGCATTGCTCCCAAACATATTTAATTTATTTTTACCAAAAAGAGACTTTTGATTTAAGAAAATAAACTTTACTAGCAAAACTTTAATAACTTAGAAGTAAAATTAGAACTCCCATTAGTTTAGGATTTCAGCATTGTAAATCTGTTACGCCGCCACTGCCAAAATCAAAAGGATATTAAACAATGAAGTGGTGTGAAATTCAATTAGGGTTTTTTTTTTTTCTGGATAGGCCGTTACGAACTTTACAAATCTACAATTATATATTTACAAATTACTAAATACATTAGCTGAATTAAGGACAAAGGAAGAAGGCAAAAGGAGGAAGTATAACCGTAAACGATACAAATACAATATATGGCCAAGAAATAGAAAAATATATAAGATATATATATTTATAATATAAATATGACAATTCAGAAAGCTGCCTCTGGCTTCAGAAAGTTGTGATATTCCAGCTGAGTCATTTCCCCACCATTCACTGGGTCAAATTGGCATCGATAGAAGCTTCATCCATAACAATTTACAATTTTTAGTGCCCCCGTTATACCCATCTAAAATTTCACATTCAACCAAAAAAAAAAGGAAAGAATGGAAAAACAAAAGGAACAAGTAGCAGCAAATAAGATGTATGTATACACATACATTTACATACATACATACATACATACATAAATACGCATACACAAGTGTCAAGGTGGTAAGGAACAGGGTAAGAGATGAAGAACATAGGAAGAGAATATTAATGCTTTTGGCCCACATAAAAGAGATACCACCTTGATGACATATAGAAGCCTTCAAGGAAATTTCCCAAGAATATGCTAATGAAATTTTTAACAAATTGTGCTCCTAACAAATATTTAACTCTAGGAGAGTAGCGGATCAGTAACTTTTACGTCAGGATAATCGAGTAATTACCAAGCATGTAGCCAAAAAAAATAATAATAATAATTCTAAAGCCATCATATATGTTAGATTGGTGATTTACCAGCATAGTAAACTCAAATTCAACAGAAATAAAAGAAAATTTTATACTCATGGATGGTTTTTTCAACTAATTTTTGATAATCCCTATTATTGTTTGTTTTTTCTTACCTTCCATCCATGCCAAGAATTACCACGGTATTCTTTTGGTGACCAAAAGCAACAATGTACTGAGAACCTTCAACGAGGCGGAACTGGGCCACCGACCACTCTGAGCTGAAGTACTTGGGCAACACACCTGCAAGCAGAAAGAGAATTTGGCAGTTTAGACGCTTACGATAGTTGATTCCCCAAAAGACAAAAAAATTGTACCAAATGCCTAATTTCTAATAGATATATTAGCACAATCTAGTTAGCTGTCACATTCTATTCAAGTGTTAGTTTCTCTGCTGGCTGAAGTACTTGGATAACTCTCCCATAAGCATAAAGCCACAGTTCAGATGCTCATCATATCACTCACCCAATTTGAAGATTTACCTAAATGTCAACTTTGTAGCAGCTACTTAAGGGACAAACTTGTTAGATACTATTAGATTGCTAATTCGCCAGCCAGGTCATCATCATCGTCATCCAACCAAAATTTGTAATTTTGTTTCTCATGCACGGGTGACACTAATCTTAGAATTCAGAAATAGAAAGTGGTAAAGGGCAACTGACGTTGAAATTTTTCTTACATAATAGATTCTATTCTGTTGCACACAATATAGTTTTTGGTGATAAGAGAATCTTGAACATTTGCATCATCTAATGGTATGAAAAGGAAGTTAAAAAAGTGTATCATGTTAACTTTCATAGTGATCCAGTGACTGAAGACAAAATTACATTGTTTGAAATGACAACAACAGTTAAACAGTGAGCAAAAGAGGGCACTTTACCTCTGATAAAAGAAAGAGAGGGATGGGGTGACGTAACAGGGTCGGATGCACTTTGTGACCTTTCAATACCTGGAGATCCAGCATTAATTTTAAGGCTGAAAACATGGACCGTGCCCTTGTCACTCGAAACTGCTAACCACTGAGCGTTTGAAGAGAAGGCCAAACTATAAATTTCAGCTCTATCTGCACCCCTCCTTACCTATATTAAAATACAAGAAAACTTTCAGAATATCAGCAAATTTGTGGAATCTACAAAAGTGAAATTTGAGTCCCCCATGCGACCCAGAACCGTAAAAACCACCAAACCTAATCAAAAAAATTGCGAACATCTTACATCCAATGCATATAGAAAATTTAAAAGAAAAGCGTCTAACACTCATAACACATTATATGTAGCGTACTACAAAAGCCATGACAAAACTTGATTACTTAGATACACAGAACATGAAAAGATCTTAATGATGAAAAGGTTAGAATCCCCATTCGCTTGTCATGAATACCCTAAATTTGCTCCCAGTTTGTCGCATATAACTCAACTTGTTAGCATTTACAAGCAACTCAAAGGAATATATTGCTAACCTTTTGCAAGCTGACAAAATCATAATGAAATAGAACAGATGCAATAAATCATATTAAAATCTAAGTTGAGCATCATAGGACAGACATTCTATTGAAATTTCTTGCAAATTATGTGTCTTTATATTAATTTAACTAAAAAAAAATAGCGAAGAAAACTTAAAAACTTCGAAACAATTTTAAAGTTAACCTCTGTGCTAGAGATTTCCACTTGAATCAGCAAAATTTAAACCCAATTTGCCTAATTCAGTTACGCAATCAATAGAAAAGAAGTAATAAAATAGCCTTAATAATATTAAATGACATACCTCTTGCAGCAAGCTACCATCAACAGTATTAAAAATTCGAACGAGGGTCCCTTTCGTGCTAGCAGTAGCAAGCAATTGCCCATCCTGCGAGAGTGCAAAGCACGCAATTCTTGAATCATGGGCCATAATGAACTTAGTCCTCTTCGAGGCGTAATGCTCCACCCTAACTTGCCCCTTTTGCAATCCAGGGCAAACCAAGACCAAGGACCCAGCCCCCTGAGACACCGTGCAGAGTCCCTTTGGATTCGCGATAGTCTCGATCTGGTGCAGCAGCTTCAAATCAGCAAAATTGTAGACGAAAATTTTTTGTTCCAAAACGACTATAATTCGATCCCTCCGAAGCCGAACCGATCTTACTTCGGAACGAAACGAAAGCTCACCAATGCATCGGCTCTGGTGGTCGTCCCAGATCATAACCTTATTGGGCGGGTATTGTGGGTTGGGTCCACCGCCTACGAGAGCCAAAATATTGCACCGAAAAAGCATCTCGACAACTCCGATGCCGCCCCCCCTATCGAAATCTCGGCGAAAGATCTCACGGAATGGATCGCAATTGTAGATCCGGAAGCCATGGTCAGTTCCGGCGGCGAAGCAGCCGTGGTCCTGGTTGAAGGAGAGGTGGAGAAGAGAGGGCAGCGGCGCGGCTGGAGCAATAGCCTCGGGTGGAGTTGAAAGTGGGATGTGGTAATTAGGGTTAGCGTTTGGGGTGGGGTTGGTGTCCGGGTCAGTAGAAGGGTGAAGCTGCATCTGAGGGAGAGATTCCGATTTGTTGTTGGTTTGGTCCGTTGAGGAAAGGAAGTTAAGGTTAGGGTTAGGGTTAGGGTTAGGGCTAGGATAAGCTGAGAGGGTGGCCATGGAAGGATTTAGAAGGAACTACGAAGGATTCTAAGGGCCAATGACGAAGGTTAAAAATAATATCAGAGCAAGCAGGGGAAAGGGAAGGGGAAGGGGAAGGGGAAGGGCAACAGAAAAAGGGTTTGAGAGGAAGAGAGATTGATCCTTTTCTAAAAGGGCAAATTACGACGTTGTCCTGTTGGTAGAAGGACAGTTGTGTCCTTCCGAGGTTATGGTCTGTTTGGGCAACATATAAAAAGACAACGTCAAAACATTCTCAAAGAAATGCGTTGTCAGTTGTGATGGTTTTTGGTTGGGCTGGGTTTGGGTTAAGCATTCGCTAATTAGAGGAGAAGCATCGAGAAAGGCGGGAAAGTTTCGCTTCGTCCCTACGCCAACTTCAGAAAAAAAATAAAAATCCTTACACTGTACAAATATTAATTTTTCACAATCGAATCCTCCATCAAAAATTTTTAATATTAATAAAATTATATTTAATTAATAATTAAATATTAATTAAATAATTTTGATGTGATAAAATACATATTGATTAAATAATTTGACCTTTATGGAGATGATATGGCTTTTCGATCGGACGAAGCATAGGTGTATGTATAATTTTTATTTTAATATTAATATACATCGTTGGATTATTTATATCATTTGAAATATAGGTAGTTTATAAAAATTTTCAATTTATAACTCATTTTAAAAATTTTTAACATAATATATTAAATATACGTACAAATGTATATCAGTTGCATTTATGTTTATATTTAAATCTAAATTTTCAAAATTATATATATTTAATATCAAAATTTTTAAACATAATATAATTATATAAATATAAATATATTAAAAGTGTATGTAATTCATTATTTGATTATATTCAATGGTTTAATATCATTAAATATATTTTTTTATTGAAATTATACAAAATAAAATGACTTATGATTAAAGATGCATTACAAATTATTTTTAAAAGATAAATAAATTAATTAATTTTTTAAAAATCAAAATCTCGTAAAAACAATACAAGTTAATACGTATGGTATTGATCAAAAGGTCTATTCAAATCGAAACGATTATTATAATTTAGTACAAAAATCAAAACGATATTAATATTGTTGGACTTTATGTCGTCCACATGATAATTAAGTAGACCTAATTTAATATTTAATTAATATTCAATTGATATTATCTATCGAAATTAAAATTCAAGTGGTAAGAGTTAAACTCTACTTTAGTAATTAATTAGAATATAAATTTTTTAATGATATAACACAACTTTAATTAGTTTTCTAATATAGTTCCCTAGTATAGTCTATAAATCACATGTGCTAATTATCCAAAAATAAAGAAGTAAATTAAAAAGTCTATACGAAATGTTCATTTTTGTGTATTTGAAGTAAGGTGATATTCTTATCAACAATGGGTAAAAGTATATTCTTAATTAAACATTACAAATATAACATCGTTTCAAATTTTTTTTAAAATTGGTATATTTCGACCAATACAATACCAATTATCATATTTTTTGGTAAATTTTAAATTTAAAAAGAAATTAATATAATTTTTTTCTAACCATTTAACGTTAAGAAAAACCTAAAAAGAATTAGGTCGTTATAGTTAATTCCTAGCTAGAGCCTATAGCTTAAGATAAAAAAAATATACAAATATAAAAATTTAAATTCAAAATTTATTAAATATCAAATAGGGATAAGAATTAACAGGAGATAATGGAACATATTTAACTTTATTTATTAATAGTAATTATTGAACTGAAATAAATTAAAAAAAAAAAAAGAAACTACATGTGCCAATTGATTTGATGATCTCTTATGTGTGGTTAAGATTCAATAATTTGATGATCTAACAGTGGTTCCCATGGCTCTCGATTCTTGTGCCTATGACTAATGCCATTTTCCCGCGCAATTTCAAATCTTATTTGTCCCCACACCGAAAAGTAGTAAAATGAGAAGGAAAAATACCCCGGAGAACCCCCATTTATATACATATACATATATATATATATATATATATATATATATCCGCACGAGCGAAGAAGACAAAGAGAGAGAGAGAGAGAGATTGGGGCATGTTTGGCTGGCTTGATTGATGAAGAGGAGGTGAAGCGGTCGAGTAATAGGAGGAGAGAGAGAGAGAGAGTGGGAAAAATGAAAGGGACATTGGGGAAGCATATTCAGGTTCAGTTACATTCTCACCAATCATCTTCCACCACTTCATCCTCCCTCTTCTTCACCCCGAACCTTCTAGATTCCGGACCCTAGGATGACCCTTCCACTTCCGCTCTCGATCTCGACGGCGCCGATGACAAAATTTCATTCTCAGTCAAGACTTTTTCTGCTAAAATCTTCTCTATTTGGATGTAATATTCAAAGTTTCTTATTTTGTTTGTTCACATTTTTTTTTGATGATGGATGCAGCACTCCTGATTACGTCACCTCTGATAATCAGAACTTGATGAACGGCTTTGATTGCAACAAGGTATAATTAATAATTTTTCTAGGAATATCTGGTAAAATTTTTTTTTTCTGCTTTCCTTCAATTTATCAATTCCACAGGAAAAGATTCTTTGTCCTAAGTCGCCGGAGAAGCTGAACGCTCTTAAAAGCAAGAGACCTTGACAATGTAAGATTCTATTAATCGGTGAAAACTAGGATATTTAGACAGGGATCGTATATTTGTAGTAGTTGTTGAAAAGTTGCGATCTTTTAATAATTTGAGCTTCGTTGCCAAAAAAAATGAAAATACGTTTGTTTTTTGCAAGACATGGCAGAGTGGAGCTGCATTTTAAAGAGATGTTTAATCCAGACTTTCATAAGCTAAAGTGATCAGTACAGATAAACAGTGATATTCCTATGTTGTTATGAGAAATAATCCATGTAATGGTGGAGGTCCATTGTGAATGATGAGAGATGCTGTACTTCTATCAGAAAGCAAAAATTAGTGACTTTATTATTCATCACACAGTATTTTGCATATTCATTGCGGAAATTGGAGCCTGGGCAAAGAGCATAGGCTTTCAAATAGGACCCATCCTGCATAAAGGTCATCAAACATGTTTATTGACTCAAACCACAATTCTCAGTATGATGCTATAGCATAGTGAAAAGTAGAAAAACGAGGCCCAACCTATAACATGAAGCTTAACAGATAGGACAATTTGTTACTGGTCTGAACACGATTCAAGATATTGGTAATAGAAATTACTCATCCTTTTCTTGTGGAGTCCCTTATTAAATATTAATGGAACATTTGAGATAATTGTTTTAGTTTCTCATTGTTTCAGTCCATTTTGCTAAGCTTTTTGTAATTTCTGACTTGGAAGTTATCATCACTTAACGATCTTTTAGCATGTATTCCTATCACAAATTTCAGGCATAAGAACTTTCCTTTTATATGTACACAATTTAACAGCACAAATGTTTTTTGTCAACCCTTTTCAATTGAATATCCATTCTTTTCTTAGATGGTATCTTGGTAAATCTCCTCAGTCCTGAATTATCTGGTTGTCAACAAGTAGTGGAACTTGCCAAAGACAGCTTTGATGAGGATGAAATTAACCTCGAAAAGACAGTCATACTTTGGAGTACAGAAGACTAAAATTATCTTTCCCAATCTGCTGTTGCTCTACGGTGTTGGGTTTTGCCAGCTCCTTGCATTAAAAGCCCATATCTAAGGGATGCTTTAGAAGTTGACACAGATCCTTTTGGAAACCAAAGATCAAAGTGTGCAGGTATGAGTCTAGTTTACAAAGAAACATTCAGTTTGATTTTTTGTTTTAAACTTCTAAATCCATTTTCCTTACTTATTTGGAGAAAGAAGGTTACTGGTCTTCACTTCCTAAAGTTCTTTATCTCGCTACAATCTATAGGTTTCTTCCCTGCAATTATTGGTGGAGATGGCCTTTTCACATTCTATGAGATTGAGATTGAGGTGCCTATTCACATTCTATAAGTTTCCGGATTTACTTGGAAAGATTAATTCCAATTTATGTATTAAATATCTAACCTCCAGGCTCTTGTATCCTCTTTCTTTTTGCCTTGCTTTCCAGCATTTGGGAACTTACTAAAGTTTTCAAAGTTTTAAAGAGAATCAATGGTTGCTTTAATGCAGTGAAACATAGTACACCGCAGTTGCATCAAGACTCCGAGAGGCAGCTCTCAGGGGCTTTTTTATCTTTTTTTTTTTTTTTTTTTTTTTTTTTTTTCAGGTTTCTCTGCTAACTGTTAAGAGAATTATTACAAATAATGTTAACGATTTGCGGGAGGAAAGCCTTGATGGAAGTTCAAGCTTTAGCAGTATTAGGTATAAATTTGAATTTGCTCTCTTTTTCCACTTCTTAGTTTTTTTGTTTTGTTCAATTTAAGAGGAAAAATTGAATTTTAACCTCAACCATCTTTTGCTGGGTCTCATGAAAACATTGTTGGATATTTCTCTTCCTTGGTTTGAAAATGAGCATATCTATGTTCAAATGGAGCATTGTGATTACAGCTTATCCGGAAAAATGTCTTCTCAACTGTGCACAGAAGGAGAAGTCCTGAGGACCTTGCATTGGGTTAGCATTAGCGGAAATACGGAAACCATACAAGAGAGAAAAAAAAAAAAAAAGGGCTGGAGGGTAGGGATAATATTTTGAAAAATGAAAAGTCTCATTCCAATTTATTAGCTTGGTTGGTTTGAATCACCCTGTTACGATGTAACATCGCATCGCCAAAGATAAAGAGAATTCTAAACTTTTCTTTTCACCGTTCATGGTCATTTAGAGTCTTAAGTCTAATCTTCATTTTCTGCGAAGAATTAGATTAGCACCTCTCAAACTCTTTCATTGTTTCCCTTTTCCCTTAGCGAATTCTTCTATTTATTGTATTTTTGTTTAACAACTTTGAAGTCCATAGGTTCTTTGTTTCTATTTTTTCTATTATTGCCTTTCACTCTGATTTCAAAAGATTTTGCAGATTGCAAAGGCGCTCCAGTTTATACATGAAAAAGGAATAGTCCATTTGGATGTAAAACCTGAGAATATATATGCCAAGAATGGTGTTTATAAGCTTGGTGATTTTGGATGTTCAACTCTGCAAAATAAGAGCCTGCCAATTGAAGAGGGTGATGCACGTTATACGCCTCAAGAAATCCTAAATGAGAACTATGGTCATCTTGAGAAGGTTGATATCTTCTCTTTAGGAGTTATTATTTATGAGCTCATTAGGGGGTCACATTTGCCAGAATCAGGACCTCAGTTTCTTAGAGAAGGAAAGCTGGCGCTGCTTCCTGCCCCCTGGACATTCCCTTCTAATTACTTCTATATTTTTACATATATTATATACCTAAAATTCTTAATCACGTACTTATGCTTAAAACCTGTAGACTAAAAGCCTAAAGCCATCCTCTGCTCACGTCGATCCTTTTCATTTGTTTATTTCTTTTATTTTTTAATTAATTATATATCTCCATTTCCATTGATTGCCTACAACTTTTATAACCCAAAAGCAGAAGCCCTTATTCGACGTGAAATCCATATACATATATATATATATATATATCATATATAATATAATAAAACAATGTACAAACTTACTTGAAATTGAAAACAGTTGTTTACGTGGACACTTTCTAATCTTGATCTATAAGATAAATTATAGATAAGTATCACTCATAAAATTTTGAAAATTTAAAAATAAAATCTAATATTATCAATCCTATTATTGCTAACATATATTTGCAATATTATTAGTTCTATTTTGATTATATTTTTAAACTGACTTTTTATAGGATTTTAAAAATTTCATGTGTTATTCTATATTTTATCAATTCATTAAACTTCAA
>JBBYHK010000004.1:9944610-9959335 GCA_038382065.1 Adansonia grandidieri
ATATATTTTGGGATTTTCTTGTGGTTTTTATCCAAAAATATTTCAATTATAGTTGTTAACTGAACATGCAGACATTTACCACATTGAATAAGTGAAAAAGACCTGCCATTTCCCTGAGTTCAGGTTCGTGATATTGTCGGTTAGGCAAATGGCTAATGACCTTTGTCCCCCATTTGATTGAACCACAGTAGCGCGCCGGCATGATTTAGTACCTGGGAAAAAAAAAACAAAAAAAACAAAATCCATCGGCCATAGCCCATAAATAGAGATAGGTTAAGTATCCCAAGGGAATTTTCTTACCTAAAAAACTGATACTTTTGCCCTATAACATTCTTAGACAATTTCAAGAAGAAATCAGGGAACCTGTAAAACTCGAAAAAATTTTCCTGTAATTAGGATAAATATTCATCAACAGCACATTGATGTCGGAACAGGCAGGGCAAAAGAGGAGCAAAAATGAAAAGAACGTTTGGGTGATACAGTTGTTTAAAATGATTATAAACAAGTTTAGCTGTCGTCGCTACTCTAAAAATATTATAATGTGCCTAGAAAACAAGGCAGTAACCCATCTTATAATTAACGTGATTAATTTTATGTATTAAGAAATTAGAACTCTAGACGTTGACTTGCTTGTTTCCCTCGACCGTTTAAATCAAATGGAGACAAAGCAGGATTCGGCATACTTTACAACTGATTAACACACCCGCTTCCTAATGACATTTAACATGATAAGCTTCTTCCATACTTTAATTTGATTTTATATATAGCCCAAGCCACAGTCATATATACCTGTTGGAAACTAGGCAACAAAAATTTTAACATTATGATCATAAAGTTATTATTAGTACTTAGTATTGCATAAGAAAAGGCATTACGGAGTTAAATTTAATTTTAAAATTGAGTTATTCTTCTAATCTTTGAACAAATTATTTATAAATTTAAGTCAACTCGACTTAAATTATTATTTAATAATAAAATTAATATAAAATTAATATTTTAAGAATATTGAAAATAGTAAAAATTGATTTATGAATTTACCTACATTTAATTTAAACGAACTGAGTCTGAATAAAATAAATTTTAAATTATGACTTAGTCCGACGCATAATTTATATTAAAAAAAAGGTAAGCAATGAAAGAGAATGGCAATTAATTAATAATCATCAAATTATGGGGGCAATTTCCATGGAGTTGTCCTGATCAAAATTTTGACCCTGTACTATATATTTATATAAAGCCAAAGAAGAGCCGGTTCCGATGTTACTCCTGGTGGCAACTAGAAGCACTCTTTCTTTGCCAGAAATGATGATGGATAATTCCCTGCTTTTTGTCTTCCTCTAGAGAGAGAGAACAGATTCTCCGATTTTATGTTTTACCAAAAAAACAAGCCCCCTAGAAGAAAGAAAACACTAGAATTTGGAGCCAAGGAAAAAAGGAAACAGACAAGCTTGTATTGTATATTATTATTATAACTTTCCTCTCAGTTTCAAAATGTCAAAAATCTCAGGTGATGATAACGGAAGCTTCTCTTCAGGAAACACTGGAGAGGAACTGCAGCGGCAGAAACAACAGCTGCGAGGTAGCTTTCATGGCTCCGGTAATTCAGGACCTTCTTCTGCAGGTACCACTTACAACAGCAATGGTTCTACCTCTCAACAGCAACAGCAACCAGTTAAGAAGAAAAGAAATCTACCAGGAACTCCAGGCAAATCCATTTACCCACCATGAATCTCAATTATTTGCTTTCTTTTCTATGCTAAGTTTGTCTGATGAAATATGTAGCTGATGTTGGTTTTTAGATTTGAACCATGATTTCAGTTAGATGTATGGCTAGCTTTGAGTTTAACATGCTTGCCTAAAAGCATGCATGATGCATGTCAAGGTAGATTTAATTCAGTTAACCAGAACAAAAGAACTAGCTTTTCTCGGGGGGGGGGGGGGAGCTGTATCTTCCAATAAATAAAAGCTGATACTTTTTTGAAGAAAACATTAATTGTTAATTTGTTATTTAAGGGGTTCAATTATTGCTGTATATCAGATCATAATAATTGCTAAGAACTGTTTGCTTGATTGCACTTTTACTTCTCTTTTTGTTTCTGACTGTTCTATTTGGGCAATTGGCTCTTTACCACGCAAGTAACAATACAGAAATTTAATGCTAAGATTATTTTTAATTCTTTTTCTGAAAGCAGAATGGAGTTGTACTCTTTTGAACTAATTGTATAATTGTTATGAATCAGATCCAAATGCCGAAGTTATCGCTCTATCACCAACAACGCTCATGGCGACGAATCGATTTGTGTGTGAGGTATGCAACAAAGGATTTCAAAGGGACCAAAACCTACAATTGCACCGGAGAGGTCACAATCTTCCCTGGAAGCTAAGGCAAAGGACGACCACTGAGGTCAAGAAACGAGTCTATATATGCCCTGAGCCGACTTGTGTCCACCACAACCCTACTCGTGCACTAGGGGATCTTACAGGAATAAAGAAACATTTCAGCCGTAAGCATGGCGAGAAGAAGTGGAAATGCGACAAGTGCTCAAAGAAATACGCTGTGCAATCTGATTGGAAAGCTCATCAGAAGACCTGCGGTACTAGGGAATACAAATGTGATTGTGGAACCATCTTTTCAAGGTTTATCTATATATGTATATGTAGTTAGAATTTTCAATGGAACTTAAAGATATCGCATCTGACATTCTGCATGGAGAACTGAAATTGATATATATGTTATCCTTTACAAAGGTACAATATGATTCATTTTATGGTATCCAATGATTATTTGGAGACTTAAAAGTTTTGCATTGTTTTTTCATGTTTATTGTCTTGCATACGTTTTAGATTATAATATATGCGTTAATTATATTATCTGATCTAAGCTCTTCTGATAAAAGAAATGTTAGACAATGGCCGACAATTGATAGGCTCTTTCATACTTTACTTTTTGACGCCTTTTGCAGTTATCATATTTCTAAATAGCTCTCTCCTGATCAAAAGTACTCTTTATAAAGATTTTTATCCACTAACAAATTAACCGAATTTCACCCCATTGCTTATTATTGGTGCAGGAGAGATAGTTTCATCACCCACAGAGCTTTCTGTGACGCCTTAGCTGAAGAAAACAACAAGGTGAACCAAGGACTAATGAACATCATGGGATCTAACTTACAAAACCAAGCGCCGGAGCTCATGTCATCATCAATGCCAATAAGTAATGCCAACACATCTATGGGAATATCTGATTTCAACAACTTTGACTCGAGGATGCCGCTCAAATCACTTCCCGAAGAACCAGTGCCGTTTAAGTCCATGAACATGGGAGGAGGCATGTTTTCAAGCAGCGCCGGCACTCTGTTTGGCGGCCCAAGAAGCATTTCCTCCGCTTCGTCTAGCCTACAGCTTAGTTCAAACAGCTCATCTGGCTTCAATTATTTACAAGACGGCAAAAATGGTTGCCAAATTGCCGGGCCGCCCCACATGTCTGCAACAGCCTTGCTGCAGAAAGCGGCCCAAATGGGTGCAACTGCAAGTAATAGCATAAACTACCCCATGATGCAGAAAAGCTTTGCAAGTAACATTGCAGGTCCTGACCAGTCCATTACACCACCAACTTTTGGGGAAATTCAGCAGCAGAAAACAGCGTACGATCAATTCCCATCACACACTGATCAGTCAAGCATGGCTGGGATCAGGGAGGGAGGATTCTCCAACCCGCTCATGCAAAAGAGCCCCAATGAAATCGCCCAACTTTTTCATGCTGCCACTGGGAGCTCAGCAATGAACGATATGGGAATGCTCACTAACATGTTCATTAACGGAGCTGACCGAAACCATGGCTTGATGACGAACATGGACCATGAAGATAGTGGTAGATTACTAGGAAGAACTCAGACGATAATGGAAAGGAACCCTACAGGGCCATCTATATTTGGAGCGAGCAGTGGAGGAAGTAACATGATGACCCTTGATTTCATGGGGATCGGAGGGTCAAGGCCAACCAATTTGCATGAGCAGCAGCATCTGCAACAAAGGTTGGATCAACTGGAAGCGATAAGCCAACAAAGACTGCCAATGATAAACCCTCTCCGGCAACAGCTCTCAAATGGGGATTCAGCCATTAAAAAGTCCATCTGGGATGTCTGATGAGCTACAAATTTTTTTTTTTGTTACTTTCAGCTGTCGGCTGTCCCTGGAAGATTTTGGTGACAAAGCTGAGATGGCCACCCTGGCATTAGGTTCCAAACGGGGGCACAAAGGGTCCACACCTATTTATCTATCCTTTAAATTCATGAAAGAGCCTAGTGGGAGAGCCATGTGCGGTCACGAAATAATCTGGCCTCCACTCCCCCCAAGACTCATTTTTCTTCTAAGTTCAAACGACCAACAAACATGGAACTCCTTTGGTTTTATAACCTACCAGCTTAAAACCACGGCCAATTTGTATTAAGGAAAAGAAAAGCTGAAAAAGACTCAGTTGAGTAAGTAATGTGATCCTAAAATGTTGAACCTGTTTGGACCTCTTGCCATGGATAAGTGTTTTCCACGTGCCCCTTTCTTTTACGCATTTGAATCTGGAAAAAATTCTTAAGCAAAACATCATAGAAATTTCAGGTCCTTAGTTCTTATTTTTATCTTTGTCTAGTCACAGAAATTGGACATATTTAATTTCTGCTTTTACACCCCACAAGTAAGATTATCATTTCTTAACTTTATCCCACTGGCAGGGATTACTTTGCTATTTTTTTTTCTCTTTTTCTTTCCCAGCTTTAGGTCAATTTGTGGTGAAACTAATTGCATCCGTATGAGAACATTTATATTTGGTAATTTTAAATTTGATACAAATATATTTAAAAATAATTAAAACATAAAAGAAAGATGATATGACATTAAAAATAAAATAAAAATAACATGTATGATTATACGAATGTATTTAAATTTATATAAAATAAATTATGAATGTGTAAAAATTTATATTAATATATAATATTTTAAATATAAATATAAAAAAAATACAAATACATTATATTCTCTTTAGTTAAATTTATGCCATAAAAATTATAGGTAAATCTTGTAAATTTTTATAATTTCAATACAAAATTAAATAAAAAATTTTTAAATAAATTTATATTTAATAATAAGACATTGCAACACGAGAATAAGAACCGCATGTATCACTACCAAAAGCGGAAGCGTGAATAAAATAAACTCCATATAAGTAGGTTTCAACTAAGATGAGTGTAGAGCCCATAATTCAAAAAGGAGAAGTCCTTCAAAACCCAAATCCAGTCCCCAGACTCCAACCCTAACTTGAATTTATTTATTTATAAGCGGTAGTGAATGCCAACTCCACAGCTGAACCCGATGCTACGGATTCCTTCTTCTTCTTCTTATTATTATTTTTTTTAATTTTAGAACCTGAATCTCAGTCTAGTTTCAGAGCTTTTGCTCAGAATTGTAAAAGAGAAGAACTGAATTAGGCTAGCCTTTGAGTTGGGAAGCTAGTCAATCAAAAAAAGTGGTACCATTGTCAATTTAGAAGTGCAACTATCAGAAAATCATTTGTTTCAATTCAATGCATTATAGAGGAGAGCAGAGCAGGTATGAGCTACTTGGAAGGGTTGTGATATGCTAAACCCATCAAAATTCGGCAGTGAATCTTGACGAGGGTTTGCAGCGCTCGATCTATTTATGGGCTAGAAGTGGCCACAATGAGATTTCAAGTCTCGCATGGATCACATTCATAGTTTCATATCCAAGTTTCGGTGTTTCACCACGTTCATATTTCTCCCTATGCTTCAAACAGGAATTAAGAGTATACCATTCAAATTAAAATGCTAAGATTTCGCTCTAGACATAATTAGGATCTCTTTTCAAGAATATTGTGTACCGTCGAGGACCAGGTAATGATCGTTTTTAAGTCATTCAGCGAGGCCAACTTCAACTTGCGAGATGCATTGCAACAAACTCCTCGGCTAGAGTCGTTTTGGATAAAAAACAATTAGTCAATTTTCCAACTTTGATCCTGCCGAAATTGGCAGCAAGTCACGTTATCTTCTATCACGCCATCTTCTGTTCCCCTGTCTATCCTGGTCCCGTTACCCAGCAGAATTGCATTGCCATGACCTGTCAGGTCCATAACTCCATCCGGAATGAATTCCGGGTTCCCTATAGCTCTTCCCTGGCACATACTCTAAAGATCCATTTGCACTATTCTCTGGACTCCATGACTCGAAACCTTCATTACCAACATACTAATTTCCTTACCCTGGAGGAACCGATCGCAATTGAGGTTGCACAGATCCTCCAAACAATGCATTGTAATTGTTTTGATTAGCCTGAGAACGAGGATCAGAAGCCGCACTCTGCCTGGCTTGCCAAGGATCAGACATCTGACCTGTGGTAATAATAGTTATAACATCCAAAAGCAATTTAAGACAAAAAAAAATTATAACTTTCAAAAACAATTTAAAACATAAAAATATAACTCAAGTAATCAAATGTTAATAAATAAATAAAAAATGAAAACATAAAGAAAGAAGAAAGAAGAAAAATACCATTTTAACTTTATTTATTGCCAACAGATAACTAATTAAATAAAAATTTAAAGTTATAAATAAATTAAAAATATAAAAAAATTATTCTAAGTAAAATTTAAAATATTTATATAATTATATATTTTTTATATTATTCATATTTTATATAAATTTATAATTTTTTATATTATATAGTTATAACGTATTCAAAATTATTCACCTGCACTCGATTTAACTTCTGGAACCAAAGAAGTTAAATACACCGAGGGGTCTTCAAATATTACCCAAGCCATGGGCACGAAAATAGCCCAAAAATTGCCGTCAAATCAGCGCACCTCTTGCATATCCTATTCCCAACCCGTGCACATATTGCACCATTATCACCCGGACCGGACAAAGATTCCTTCTATTTTTTTTTCTCGATTCCCCGTTTAAAATTTATCTACTTTGTCTGCACTTAATAAAAGATTTATATCCAAAAATTCAATTTATTTATCTAAATTTAAAATAATCTACGTGCATTACTTGATTTCAATAAATTTAAATCTAAAATAATTTAATTTAAAATTACATAAATTTAAATAATTAAAAATAATCCAAACAAGAATGATGTAAAATAAAAATATATATGATATAAATGATGAATATTTTTTTAAAAAAATGCATGAACAGCATTTGAAAATGTATTTCTATTATAACTTACAAAATATAATTATATTACAAATAATAATTATTTAATAAAAATTTTATTTTATTATTTTATTAATTGAAAAAAAAAACGTGGTGGCTAAATTTAGTATAATTAAATCTGTTTATAAATTTAAAAAAAAACTACAGTCTACATTACTTTTAATAAAGTAACTAATTGAATTTGATATTATGATAATCTAATAATATTAATTTAATTAATAAAATTATATGTAAATTTAAATTAAATTATGATAATAAAAATAATATTGCTTTAAGTAAGTTGCATCTGAACATTGATTTTAATACTCGAAGATTTTGTTTTTTTAAGGTTCCCTAAAAATTAAAGTCGGAAAAAAAAACATTTACGTAACCTTATTTTTTTCTCGCGTCGGTGTCAGAATCTTTAGCCCATTACAAATCTTAATCCTTCTGCCTTTCGAGGTAGAATTTCATTCCCCTCTTATTTAAAGCCGTAACACAACTCTCGCAAGCAAGAAAATCCGTCCCCCCCCGCCCACCCCCCTCAACTTTTTTTTTTTCTCACTCTCAATATTTCATTGCGTTTTCAAGTTTTTTAACCATTCGATTCTGACATAATTACTTCCTCTCATTCCCTTCTACGATTCTGTTCTTCTGTAGCGATAGGATTAGGGTTCCTGCTTCTAAAGTACTCTCAATCTCGATCGGTCTTATATATTGTGCGTTCCTCCTATTATTAGTTTTGGCTGTAGTTTTGCTTTTCTCTTTTTCTTTCTTTCCTTTTTTTTTCCCTTTTTTTATTTAAGAAAAAAATTATTTATGATTAACTATATTTCACAACTCCAATTGATCGTTGCGTGTTTATTTGCAAGTAATCTCAGTTTCGTTGTTATTATCTTGTTTCTTTTGAAATTGTATTCAATTATAGCTTTGTCTTCTTTCTTTTTTACATATATTTTCGGTGATCGACTATTTGAGTATATTATTTTCGTGCGTATCTAATGTGACATTGTTTATAAATTACACTTTTCGTGGTTGTGTTTATTTATTTATTTATTTACTTACATGGAATTCTTTAGTGGTTCAATTTTTGTTTGCCAATTTTTCATGCTAGGGTTTTTGTTAATTGTTGTGGTTTGATTGTTTGATTGTTTGATTGTTCACGTCTTGATGTTGTTTTGTTATTTGCTTTTACAGATTTTAATTTGAAGAAATCTTAGCTCCTCTTTTTACAGCAATGGAGCGCAAGATTACTGAATTGGATCAGGGATGGGATTATATGCAGAAGGGCATCACAAAGCTGAAGAGGATTTTGGAAGGACTGCCGGAGCCTCCGTTTAGCTCAGAAGAATATATGATGCTTTACACGTATCCCTCTTTACGTATCTTCATTTCTGTTCTCTTCTTTTCAGCTGTTTACTTTTTTTTGTTTTTAATTATCTGGTACTTTTTAATCCTCATTATCTTTCCTTGATTGGAACTATTGCAGAACTGTTTACAACATGTGTACTCAAAAGCCGCCTCATGATTATTCTCAACAGCTCTATGACAAGTACCGAGAGGCATTTGAAGAGTATATTACTTCAACGGTAAGGAAGTTGGTGTTATGTCAGCCATCATTTTGTTGCTGACAGGTGGTCCGTGTAGATAGATTAGTGTTTTATATAAAACTCAGTTTATTTTGGAAGCTTTATTTTACTAATACAATTTTGAGGATGTTAATATAGTTGTTCCTCTATTTTTGAAACTTACTGAAATCCTCATATGTTTTCTTCATGTTATGACAAAGATTTTTGACCAAAATATTTTACAATGCCTATTCCACTGGCTGAAACCGTTGCTTTGTTTCATTTATTTTGTTTAAGCTTCTATATACCAAGAATGTTTATTGCATTTGTTTGATGTTTATTAGATTATGTTGTTGTTTAAAGATTGTCGCTACTAGTTTGCTTTGTTCATTGCTTTTTAAGCTCTATGGTTTTATTGTTGGATGCTTTTGTAAATTCTTCTTTAATAGTTTTCCTTTTATAGAAAACCCATGAAAGCTATTTATGCATGCATTTACCTTTTGTGGTGAATGTGCTTTTTGTCTAAACTTCTACTCATTTTTTGAAAATCAGGTGTTGCCGTCTTTAAGAGAGAAGCATGATGAGTTCATGCTGAGGGAACTTGTTAAAAGATGGGAGAACCATAAAGTAATGGTCAAGTGGCTATCACGTTTCTTCGATTACCTTGATCGCTACTTCATTGCCCGGAGATCTCTCCCAGCACTTAATGAAGTTGGCCTGACTTGCTTCCGTGATCTGGTTTGTTATTAGTTCTTCTAGTATGACCTTTATCCGATACTGATTATGATGTAATCAGTTGGATTTTGAGAGTTGTGCTGCCCATTACTTCGAACTTTCAAATATACTTTTAAATAATTGTCTACAATCTGTTTATTATTTTCAGGTATATCAGCAAGTGCATGCCAAAGTCAGAGATGCTGTAATTGTCCTTGTAAGTTTACATCGTTGCTTAATGGTTGATTGTATTTTTAGGTCGTGTTTTGAATAAAAAGCTAGGATTAATGGTTTCTTCGTATCAGATTGATAAAGAACGTGAAGGAGAGCAGATAGACCGGGCATTATTGAAGAACGTGTTGGGCATTTTTGTTGAGATTGGCATGGGACAGATGGATCGTTATGAAGTTGATTTTGAAGCAGATTTGCTTCAAGATACTGGTGCTTACTATTCACGGAAGGCGTCAAGCTGGATTGAGGAAGATTCTTGTCCTGATTACATGTTGAAGGCGAGTGCTTAAGTTTCTTGCATTTGTTTTTCTTTTATAGGTTTTAAGTTTTTTTACCCCTGATTAGCCTGGATTGTTCTAATAGTTTTTATTTACTTTAATGATAATTGCAGTCTGAAGAATGCTTGAAGAAGGAAAGGGATCGAGTGTCTCATTACCTGCATTCAAGCAGTGAGACAAAATTGTCAGAGGTCAGTTGAATGGTTGGAAATTTATAGGTTAATGAGGAGCTTTTTCTGTGAGCTTAAGTCTGGCTTGATGGTGCACTTTTTTTTCTTAGGAAAATCTGTTTGATTGTCTGCTTTAAGAAGTGACCTCAATGAAAAGCATTTGATGTATGAAAGTTGTCACAAAGATATAACAATAGAAGTTGTGTGAATTCTCTTTAGGTGGGAAGATCTGGTTGTTTATATATTTGTTCTTCTAGCTACCTAGATATTGAGATTACATGTTTTTGATCCAATGACATGGAATAATATGATAAGAGTTAACGATGATTTGCTATGAAGACTGGTCTATAATTGCTAGATCATTCTATTTATAACTGTTTGTTCTTTATCCAGAAAGTGCAACATGAGTTGTTGGTCACAAATGCAAATCGCCTACTTGAAAAGGAGCATTCGGGTTGCAGGGCCTTGCTTAGAGATGATAAGGTATTCTTCAACATTGTTTCTTAGCGAGCAATTCTTACTCTTCTGGCTGTTAGCTTTGGCAAATGTATACATCAGATATTTACTTGGCCTTGTTTACATTCTGTAGGTGGAAGATCTTTCTAGGATGTACAGGCTTTATTGTAAAATACCTCGAGGCTTGGATCCTGTTGCTAATATATTCAAGCAGGTCTGAATTCTATTGACTGTGTTCTGCAAGTTAAATGGTCTTATTTCTCATGTCCCTAAAACCTAAGCCTACTTTATGATCTTACTGACTTTCTGAGAACTTTCTTTTTGCAGCATATTACTGCTGAGGGTACAGCCTTGGTTCAACAGGCAGAAGATGCTGTAAGTAACCATGTTAATAACAAGTATAATTGCTGGATAGTAGATACAATTTATTGATTTTCTTCTTTACTAAAGATAACTCATGAAGATACTTTCTGGATGGTAATTTTGTTAGGGGGTGAAATATTTTTCTTTTAAACTGACAGAATGGGTGCAAGAGTAATATATAAGCATATCGCTCCGGGATGTTGTTTATCTTCATTTATTATCCTGGTTGTGCAGTTCTTTTAACATTTAAGTTTGATATGCCTTTGAGTTGCCAACTGCAAACTTTCCCTTTTTATATCTCTTTAGGGGAAAAAGGGGAAAAAAAAGTTGATTCCAACTGCTACAGACTATGATTTTCACATGATTGATGGAAAATAGATGATAATCTACTTAGTGTATTGTTTCTAATACTCCCCTACTTCTGGTTCTATGTGCCGATGGTCACTCGTTTCCAGGCCTCAAATACTCCAGGTGTTCAGGAACAGGTAAATATCCCAAAATTTACAGCTATGGAATATGGATTCTCTTGAAATCAGTATAGATGTTGAAAATTTGTTTCCACTATTATTGTCAGGTCCTTATCAGGAAAATAATCAAGCTGCATGATAAGTATATGGCATATGTGACCGACTGTTTTCAAAACCATACTCTGTTCCACAAGGTTTGTCTTGTAATACCTAAATTTTTAATATGGATCATGTTCAATCATTTCACCTAAAACATACTTTATTGAAATGTTGAATAGGCCTTGAAAGAGGCTTTTGAGGTATTCTGCAACAAAACTGTTTCTGGCAGTTCAAGTGCAGAGCTTTTGGCAACTTTCTGTGATAATATCCTCAAGAAGGGTGGAAGCGAGAAATTAAGTGATGAAGCCATTGAAGAAACACTTGAGAAGGTAGCTTGTCCATCATTTGAGGATAAATTTTTGGTGATCTGTAATTGATTCTGAACTATCTGTTTGGCTTCTGCAGGTAGTTAAGCTGCTTGCGTATATCAGTGATAAAGACCTCTTTGCTGAATTCTACAGGTGAGGCTACTATTTTTTTTTTTTTGTCAATTAGTTTCATACCTGCTTGTTAAAAAAATCACAATTGCATTGTGTACATGGTACATTTTGATCCTATCTTTACACTGTGCAAACATTGAAAGGAAGAAGCTTGCTCGGCGACTGCTTTTTGACCGCAGTGCTAATGACGATCATGAAAGGAGTATTCTTACTAAGCTAAAGCAGCAATGTGGTGGACAGTTCACCTCGAAGATGGAGGGCATGGTAAGTTGGCCTGTGTTTGCCTTGTTTATTTGTCTGCACTGATTACAGTTTTAATTGTGGTTAAACTTGTCTTGTACCTTCCTAACAGGTCACGGATCTGACATTGGCAAGGGAAAATCAGGCCAGCTTTGAGGACTATCTTAGGAGTAAGTCAGCTGCACATCCTGGGATTGATTTAACAGTTACTGTTCTTACGACAGGATTCTGGCCAAGTTATAAATCATTTGATCTCAACCTCCCTGCTGAGATGGTATTGACTTTGGACATGTTATTGCATGTTGACAGTATTAAATTTCTCTCTCCACAGTGTTTTCAGAAATGTTATTTATATTCAGAATATTATTGTTTCAGGTTAAGTGTGTGGAAGTTTTCAAAGGGTTTTATGAAACCAAAACAAAGCACCGAAAGCTTACATGGATATACTCACTGGGAACTTGCCACATTAATGGAAAGTTTGAGCAGAAAACTATTGAGCTGATTGTTTCAACTTATCAGGTAAAAGATTCTGTAAACTTTGAACTTTTTAAAATAAAATTTGTTTCGCTTGGATTTATGGCTGTCTCTTGCTGGGTTCTGGAGTTCAATCTTGATTGTTGAATCTAATTTGCTGTTGCCTATGTAAATAAGGCTGCTGTCCTTCTGCTTTTTAATGCTTCGGATCGGCTGAGCTATTCAGAGATCATGGCTCAGTTGAATTTGACCCATGACGACTTGGTCAGATTACTACATTCACTGTCATGTGCCAAGTATAAGATTCTAAATAAAGAGCCAAACACCAAAAGCATCTCCCAGAGCGACTACTTTGAGTTCAACTCTAAGTTCACCGACAAGTTGCGGAGGATTAAGGTCTGGGACAGTTTTGCAACTCCTCATGTTTTACTATTGTTGCTTTTTGTATCTGTATGTGATGAGAAGATTTGAACTTCATAAATCATCTTATGTAGATTCCTCTTCCTCCGGTGGATGAAAGGAAAAAAGTTGTTGAAGATGTTGATAAAGATCGGCGATATGCTATTGATGCTGCAATTGTGCGCATAATGAAGAGTAGGAAGGTTTTGGGCCACCAACAATTAGTGTCGGAGTGCGTTGAGCAGTTGAGTCGCATGTTCAAGGTATATTAATATACGCCAACCCTTTTATGTGTAGTTATGAGAGAAATATTTATAGATGCAGATTTTTGGTTAAATAACCGATATAAAAATAACACACAGACACATGCAAGCACAGCATACACCGTATGAGAATAACCATTTAAAGAATGATGAAAAGTAAGAAGACAAGTAAGGTGATAGATTCTTAGTTTGCTTTTGAGAATGATGCATGTAAGTAAATACAAGATGAAAAGGTGATAGATGTTTAGTTTGAACTAAAAGAGATGAAATTGCCACAAACTTCTTACTAGTTTTTCTAAATTGTATAGAACAATGTTAACAAGTGCTTTATGATACTTGTTAAGGTGATTTTTTAAAAAATAAAAATGTAATTAATGTGCAATAAGCTCTTGGTCTAGTGGTTAGGAGCGTGTTAGAGTACTCCTTAATGTGATATTTATAAAAATTAAAATGTAATTAATCCATAAACAACCTTTTGGCCTAGTGGTTAGGAGTGCGTTAGAGTTGGCATATAAGCCAAGATTCGATTCCAAGAATCTCTGCTCCCGTTTCCAATTTATCAAAGAGATAATGTTGTTCCTTTACTTGTAGCAAAACAAAAAAAATTGTAATTAGTGCGCTATTTTTTGTTTGAATTCGATAAAAGTAATATATTAAATGAAAAAAAAAAAAAAAAAACTGATGTCTCTGGGTACCTATTAAGAGAACCCTATTATAATATAATATGATGTGGTTGGAATGTGTTTTTGCAGCCTGATATTAAAGCCATAAAGAAGCGGATGGAAGATTTGATCACACGAGACTATCTAGAGAGAGACAAGGAGAATCCAAACATGTTTAGGTACTTGGCCTAGAATTGGTCTTTCGCCAAGGGTACAATCACGGTATCGCCTTCACCGGAATCTTTTTCTTTTCTTTTTTGGTAGTATAATGTAAAGTTCAAGAAAGTTTTTAATTTTGTTTATTGAAATATAATCAAGTGTTTTACTATATATTTCATCAGTATTAGTTCAGCAATATTGAATGGAGTAGTTCTCTTTTTTAAGAAAGGTTGCTCTTCTTTTTCCGAAGAATGGCAGGTTTAGACATTGTGCATGTATTTATAGACATATAAATAATAGATTGAAAAAATATATATATAGTTTTACTTAATCCAACAAATTAAAGAATATTATCTTATATCATATTTTATACTTGTTTTAACGTAATTTTATATTAAAATCAAAATTTTAGCATAATTATGTTATATATATATATTGTTATTTTAAGTCTTCTTTCAGGTTTAGAAGTGATATTACATGACAACAATGATTTTATTTAATAATATCATTAATTATTGTTGGACTTCACAATTCTAC
>JBBYHK010000004.1:9970797-9987011 GCA_038382065.1 Adansonia grandidieri
ATTTATTTATTTTGGCTAGATTGATCATTTTTACTATTTTTAGCTAAACTATATATAAAGACTAAGCCATTGGTAATTTCATTTATAAACCCAAATTTGTTAAATTATTAACATAAGACACTAAATATCCCATGAAACCATTGCTTTGAATTATTGGTTCACTAATATTAAATGTGATTTTTCCTTTCTATTTATTGCAAGCTTTTTTTTTTTTTTTCATCATAATATTAGTAAACAAACCTCTAATAAAACTTCCAGAGCGCCCTTCCTACTGACTCATATCATACAGCCGAGGTAGCGTCCTTTGAGAGCAGATCTTGCAGAGATTTGGGGCTGCTTACTGGGGGGCTGCAACTGAAATTTTGGCATACAAGGGCGACCACCTTGTCAGCTGCAAAATTGTTTCTTGCCAAGAGGGCAACTTGGCTATCATTCGCTTCCCAAAATTCCATCTCCGCCGTGTTGGTTGGATCTATATGAATTACCTGCCACATTGATTGGGAAGAGAGTCGAGTTAATTAGATGTAATTTACTAGAATACGGAGATTAAAGATTTTTTAAGTCTTGTATTTACGGTTTTGTTCGGATCATATGAGGCATGAGCAGCAGCCACCATGTTTTCGAACTCTATTGAAGGCTTATGGCCAACCAAGAGAATTCGCTTCCTGCAAGGAACCGAAAGCATATCGGCTGCACAACACATCAGTGGCACTGCCATTGCCATTTCCTTCAATCTTGTCTCGAAAACTGCCTGCAAAAACATAGACACGGTTCCTAAAACCAAGCCGCAATTTGTGGAAAGCAAGTTTAATTCGAGGAAAAATCAATCTCAATGAAGTGGAGGACAAACCAGAAGATGCTCCGCCTTCTGCCTGTAATGATCAGATTTTCTACCGGAAACCATGGAGGCCAATCTCGCAAGATTGATTGCAGAGACTGAGTTTCCTGACGGTTCTGCTCCATCATGATCTTCCTTTACACGGAGAAGCACCGAAGGGTCTTCTCCTGGAGTGTTGAAATAGGCTCCACCTTCTCGATCAAGGAATAATTCATCCTGAACAACAAACTTGGGAAGTAAGCTAGAAGAATTACAAGGGAAACCAATTCTAGCGGAAAGAAAGAAGACCATCTTTAGCTCTTGCCTGCATATCCTGGAGTTCGGTTGCCCAAACTAGCCAATCAGTACTACCACCACACTCATAAAGATCCAGCAACCCTGAAATTAAGAAAGCATAATCATCTAAAAACCCGGGTGCTTTCGATGGGCCATTCCTAAAGCTATGCTGAAGCCTGTGTGTTTGTTCATTGTATAGATGTCTTCTAATAAACTTTGCTGCTTTTTCTGCAACTTCCATGTACTCCTTAGGCTGGAATTATCAAATTAGCAAAATTATTACTCAAATAAGGATTTACCAAGAAAAGAAAAGACAATAATGCCTGTATGAATAGCGGGAAAATAATAATTGTCAACCTGATAGTCACTCAAGGAGTTTGAAAAACCACTTAAAAAACATAATTAGATTACTAGGATCTTCAAGTCTCAAAGCTACCAATCAAGAGAACTGGACATAACTTTTTGGCTTAGCCATGAGTCATAAGCCAGGCTCCAGAATCAGAGGAACTCACTAATCAGCATAATATAAATAGATTTTAACATTTAGTGACAGTAGACAATTGTTTAAACTACTTAATGCAGTTTTACCACTAACCAAAGCCAGCAATGTTTATTATCTTACTGAAATAGACTTGCTTCGATAAATGGAGTGCTAACTTCTCTAATATTGTTTAAAATCTAATACATAGATCATGTCATTTGATTCTTGTGCAGGTTTTGAGAGCTATAAATTTTACAGGAGTACCCAAAATGAAATGCATCTAAGCGGGACATGAACCAGACCAAACAAACATAATCCAGTCATTAGCATGGCGCTAGAGCAATCCCTTCAAATTAAAGCAACTTTGATAAATCAACTCACTTCCCTGAGTGAAGGAAGGTTAAAATCTTACATCAGAGCCAACAACAGGAAAGTTGAAATCAATGCCCCGTGGTTCACCCTTGAGGATTTTAGATGCTCTTGCAAAAGATGAAATTGCAAGTCCATTCCACGATACAATCACCTAGCAAGCACTTTAAAGTAAGCATTCATCACAGGCAAGAAAAAAGTAACAAGAGGAGTCAGCTAGCATTAGTTCCATCAGATAATTACCTTATCATCCAAATGTGGCCTAGGTCTCTTTGCCCTTACATCAAAAAGCTTCTTTTTGCATCCACCGAGAATATTCAGATATTCGTGGATTGGCATGCCAAGTTTCGATGCCAGTGCTGAAGAATCATTTCTTTCAATGAGCACATTTTTCCCCTTGAATTCGTTGTGCGGGTCACTCATTCTAGAAAGATCACAGTTTCCTGAAGGCTTTACATAGTAGTGTTCCTTAAAAAGACTAGCATGCTCTCCAAGAATGTCATCAATCTTAAACAAGAAGATGAATATTTGTTAGAAACTTAGGTTAAGGTGGGAGCTAGCAATTACAATGATCATTATTTCATAATAGGGATGACTACCCAGTATGCAACAATAAGAATTATGAATAATCACAAAATGTATGTGCAGCTTGTATACACAGCTCAAAAAGGAAAACTATACAACAGATGCATAGGGTCAATTTGATTATAACAAGAACAACGATCATCTTTCATTCAACAATGAAGCTTGAAAACGTAGGTAAATGAACTAAGCCATGTAAAGAACAACTCTAATCATTTGTGATAAGCATCATGCTAAATAAAATCTTTTTCTTTTCTCAATATTAACTGAAGCACAAGAATCCTAATATAAACAAAATTCTCATCATACTGAGACAAGCATCGTGCTTAATAATAACTTCTTTTCTCCAATTAAAAGCACAAGAATCCTAATCAAATTAAATATGCACATGCTCAGCCAATAATGATGAAAAAGAACCTCTTTGCTTGTCCATATGTAGAAGGCTCCCTCCTTCTTTCTGGTTGCACCTTCAAATTCAGCACTATCGGCATCCTCTGCTGAAAAGATTCCACCTTCAGACCCAATCATATCTCTCCTCAAATAATCAAGGATATCACGGGAGATAAATGAGTATAATACATCTCTAGAGATGGAAAAAGCATCCAAGTAAACATTGGCAAGTTGCCCTTGGTCGTATAGCATTTTCTCAAAATGAGGAACTGCAAGAAAAATAACAGTTACAATGACTTCCATCATAACAACAGACGAAATGAAAACTTTTATTACAAAATTTAAGTTGCCAAAAAAAGGAAGAACAAAAACACATGTTGTGGTTATTATTCATAGTATACTATGAATTAGTGGTAAATATGCAGCAATCATGTTAATTAGAAAGATAATATTCTATGCAAGCATATTCTTTCCAACTGCCAGAAATTAAAAAAAATGAAAGACAAAGACATTAAAGAAAGAAAGAAACTGACCATGCCAGCATTCATCCACACTATATCTGTGAAAACCACCTCCAACGTGATCATGAATGCCTCCTCTTGCCATGCATTGCAAACTAAAGAAAACCATTTTCCAACTCTCTTTTGCAACGCCAGATTTTCTGCTTTCTTCTAATTTTTTGGAATGATAGAGCATCAACTGAATCTCAACTGGCCTAGGAAACTTGGGAGCAGTCCCAAACCCACCAAACCTTGAATCGTAGCTTTTAGACAGCTGAAAAGAAATGCAGTAAGAGTCAAGACCCTCCAGAGAAGTGAAACATTTATCTATTTGGCACACAATTCGTGCTCATCAAGCTACAAGACTGCTGAAAAAACCATTGAAGCACTTCAATAAATAAATTATACCCTGGCTATATTCCTTTCCATTGAGCTATGGATGTTCATGAATAGGTGATGTCAAGTTCTCCAAAGAGCGAAGCATACCTGCTCTGCACATAAGCGTAATGCATTTTGTGGAAGCCCATCAGGCAATTGATTTGAACCTGCAGTAGCTGATAATGCTTCTGATAGCTGTTCAATAGCAAAGGCTCCACTCTTAACAAGTATATCCCTTTTATTCTCCCAAGCATCCTTCACCTTTCTGAAACAGCGGAAGGAAATGGTGGAGGTGGGGATGAATAAATTGAACAAAGTGGAAAAATAACATACATTACTGAAGCAATATGAAATTGATAGGAGACGGTTTAAACTCAAATTTCAACACTACATCCAGAAGGTCACCAACCGTTACTTACAATCCAACCAAAAAAGGGATAGATAAGAATTAAGAAGGTACAGAAAAACTAAAATTAGTGTTTCAGGAAGAAAATACACTAACCTAAGAATTGTCTTAAATCCAGGCCTTCCATATTTATCCTCAGGAGGAAAGTAAGTTCCACCCATTAAGGGTTTCAAATCGGTTGAAAGAAAGACGGACAGCGGCCAACCTCCACCACCATACAAAGCCTGCACGTATGTCATGTACACCTAGAAAAATGAAATTATTCTGTCAGCATGATATATTGAAAACAGGGGATAATGATCTTAGAAGAATGATGCTTCCTTTTCTTTTAAATAAACGCACAATCATTTTTCTGCTGAATTTCCTGTTGTGTTGGAAACTAGCTAGATAGATCAAAGTTTCCCATTCAAATTATTAAATTAGCAGCATTGGTGAACCTCAAGTCCCAACTAATGTTCATGCTCAACATTTAGCTAGTGACTAAATGTCAAGCATACATTATCATATTTGACATCCATAACTGTATTATAATAAGCAAAAGTGTAAGCATATAAGTGCCTCTCCGCCTCTGGTATATTGAATCTCTTCTTTCTTAAAATGACTTTTACTGTGTCTGAACTATGTAGTCACTCTGCAATGCTTACAGGATAATGCTATAATCACAATCAAACAGAACAAAAGAGTTACCTTGTCAACATCTGGTCTTTCTTCTCGATCCACCTGTAGCAGTGGCATGTCAGAACAGAATGGAAGATAAAACGCTTTAAGGAACCTTATGTCAGTTAATGACTTACCAAGCCAGAATTGGACATTAGATATTCAAAAAGATGTAAAAAATCCCAACAAAAATCAACTAAATTCACACTCACCTTAATACTCACAAACCAATCATTCAACAACTTTGCCACCTCTTCATTTTCAAAAGATTCCACCTCCATAACATGACACCTTCATAAATGATACGAATCTGTCAGTTATCATTTCATTATATTTACGTACAGTGATATAGTAGTCTAGATGAAAGAATAAGACGTTTACCAGTGACAGGTACTGTATCCAACTTCAAAGAGAAGACCACCATAAAATGAATGACCAAATAAACAAAATTAGAAACACATTGTTAAATGTTCATAACCATCAATTGTCCAAATAAAACTAAGAAATAATATATTCTACTTGATAAGAAGATTGGCACGTCTCTTTTTCTTGCTTCTGCAAAAGCTTCTTCGCTCCAAGGGTACCAATCAACCTTCAAAAAAATATGCAACCAATATATTAATTACATAAGAAAGTGAAATCTAGAACAAAGTCATAATTTATTGAAATGATATGTATTTTTTGCTCAATTTCATAAAATCAAACATTTACTAAACTCCAATAAGCTGAAATAGTAAAAAATAAATAAAAAAATCTCATCATTCCCGTATCCCAAAAATAGAAGATTTGATATAATTACCGGGTTATGAGCATGTTGAAGAAGATAAGGACTATGCTCAGTTGCGAGACGATTAGTATACTTATGGAAGTGTGAACCTGAAGTCGTGGTCCGTTCAGCCATGGCGAAGACCTTGCACTTGCGGGCGTGAATAGGTCGAGGGAAAACAGTCGAGAAAGGCCAAGAAAGTGAAGGAAAGTGAGTGAAGGAATATAGGAATTTTCTTGATGACAAAAAGAAGTCGTTATTGCGGGAAAGGAAAGGAGAAGAACAGAGTAGCAGAGTTTTAAGCATAGAATTATGGATAAAAAGACAATCAAGATTATATATATATATATCGTAGAAATTACTGGTTTCGGTGGGGGAAAGCGGAAGGGCAAAAGATTATCGAGGAAGTGACATATGGAAGGAAACTGGAGATGAGAAACAAAGCATTACGTGTCATGTGGACATATTTCGCTGGTGGAACCGGTTTTAGGTTTTGACATCTGTGCGTCGCCTCGAACAAGTCTTCCGAACGGATAAAACTTGCGGTAAATTCCGTGTCGTTTCGAATGTTCCAGTTCTGTTTACCTTTCTGACAAGCTTTTTGATTTTTCTTAAACTGTTTAATGATCTTGATTTATACGTATAGTCCTTGAATTCAAAGCATAGTTTTTTTTTTTCCTTCGTTCTGTTTTTTTCTTTTTTTTTTCTCTAATGTTCGAATTGCTCCTGCAAGTGCTTTTATTACCGGCAATTTATTCTACATATACTCTGCATTTGGATGATATAATAATTTAATATTATTTATTTTAATTTATAATTTATTATTATATTCTTTTTTGTAAATTTATATATGAGATAATTTTTTTTTATTATAAAATGATAGCAAATACTATTAAAATAAATAAAATATTAATCAATATCAAATGATACTATGATATTTATAAAAAGAAAAGTAAAATTAATATATTATTTTTTAAATTTTAATAAAAATAACGTATTAAGTACACAAAAAAAATTATGTAAAATTATAATTAGATAATAATTAGTTTATGTATTATGTTTATAGAAGTTTATGTATTATGTTTATAGACACCCGTTAATCAAACTTTAAAATTATGAGAAAATTATATAAAAATTATCAAAATTATATTAAAAGTTATTAAAATTATATCATATGATATAAAAATTATATTGAAATTTATCAAAATTATATTAAAAATTAAACAAAATTAATTATATCAAAATCACTAAAATTATATAAAACGCTACCAAAGTTATACGTTAAAAGTTACAACATTATATCAAAGTTATCAAAAACTATATCAAAATTTTATTAAAAATTATCAATGTCTTATAAAAAATTATGAATATTATCTCAAAAGTTACGAAAATTATAATAACTATCATCAAAACTGTATAAAAAATTATTAAAATATCCCAAATACTATAAAAATTTCGTCAAGAAGTCACCAAAACTCAGAAAAGTTGTCAAAACTTTCCCATAATTATTTTCGTCAAATCTTGGATCAACCGGCAATTAATGAACGTAATAATTATAATCAAAATCCATCCTAGACTACAAATTTTACAAATGAAAATGGTTTGTTTTTCAATCTATCAAAAGATTAAACCATATGTATACCATATCCCTTGAAAGTTACCTTCGTATTTGAACCACTTTCAGCCACCCAAGCGAAAAGCATTGCTATGGAATACAAGTGACGTGTTTATTGACGAGTAATTTCTTTTCACTTCAAAAAGTTTATTACCCCAATAGCGAATGTAGCAGCTCAGGCAGCTGTTGCAACAACAGACTCAGCAAGCTATTCAAGGAGTTGCTTCTGTTCCATAGCTTCACAAGCCTGCAAAAAAAAAAATGTTAGGACGTGATGCAAAAATATTAGGAAGAGAGAGAAAGAGACGGATAAGTAAAACAAAAAATAGAGGTAGAAATAGCTTGAACTGCATTCTCAATATCACCTTCAACAAAATATGTAAGCTCGAACTTCATCTTTAACCGGTGGTCAGTAACCCTATTGTCCTGATAAAAAGGTAGCATGATACTTTGTCAGATTCCACAAAAGACTTGCAGTCAGCCATTAGTGTTTATAACAAAGGCAACAAAACAAAGCAGTAATTGTACGTGCAAATATATACATGTTGGAAATAGTGTAAATTTAGCTCAAATACTCTTATATGGTTTTTTACAAGACTAAAAGCTAGTTGGCAAAAGTTCTGGACCTTACAATTGCAGGCTCGAATCTTTTCAGCAGGATCACCAGTACCAACCTGCATATTAGAACGTATATGATGCATACCGTAGAGCACTTCAATCCAGCCCCTAACGCTTATAACCAAAAAAACAATCACAGGAAAGGAAATTCCATTTAGAAGAAAGCAACACGCAAAATCAGAATCAACATATTTTCTACGCATAGAACATACAAGTCATTTCACCCCACCAATATCCTGATATTGGAGAGAATATGAAACAACAACAGACAAGCAAAAGGGCATAACAATTAACCTGAAAAGGAGGTTGCCACCTCACATAGGTGAGCACAGAATCCAGATAAATGGAAGACTTGCAAAAGATTCCCCTAGATTGTCTTAAAACAATCATTGCCATGTTTAGTTAATGGTAAGTTAGCAACAGCTAACACCTCAAAGTTAATATTGAAAGGAGGTTACCATCCTACCATTGGATACACCATAGACAGTTACCAACGTGCACTTAAAATTGGAGGTGTTGGGTGAGGGAGGTTGGGGGTGATTGAAGCTAAATATGGAAAAGCATTGTCATTAGCTCCCATGAAACTACCAACTCATGTAACAAGCATCACCAAACCAAAACATAACTGTGATTTTCGTTGATTCCTTATGAAGTCTTGCTGCTCCCTTACTTTTATTTCGTGCCTGTAAGAATGACATGGATCATAAGGAATGGACCAAAAAAGGAATACAAAAACAAATTTTGAGAAAATGAGAAACCCATGATGCTGATTACCTATCTCGGGTAATAAATATAATGATTGAGTAAAATAAATAGCACTGCCAAACAACAAAAACAAAGACACCAAATGTAGTATATGGTTAAGTTGACAATTTAGCTCGTAGCAGCTGTAAAGCAGTACTCTTGTTCTGAAGTTGGGTCCTTTCCTCAGTACAAAAGATATGGATTCCAGTTGGTTTGTGGAAGAGATCAACTGCTGTCTCCACCTTGTTGACATTCTGGCCTGCATGATAACTAAGCATAAGAACAACTCCACCCGTGGGTAAAAGGGAGATGAGACATGAAGAACTACAGATTCACTTTACCATAACAAGACATATTCTGTGCATTTATGCCTCCAGCACCACCAGATCTTGCAATTGTGATTTTAATGTCTTTTGGATCAATTTCCACCTCAACTTCATCAGCCTAACCCACAATTTATCTTAAGCATATGAAAAAAAGAATAAAAATCGGTTAAGCAGCAGCTAAAGTGCAATCTGACATTATGTTAAATAAAAAAGGCTCGGAATAACCCTTCAACAGGCTAAACTACTAGGCATTTCTTCCTTGACTCAAAACAACATTGAGATGAGATCTTTCACACACAAGATGTCTCAAGGCAAATGTGATTCTTGTCTGTAATGTAATCTGCCTCAGGCATGAAGGCTACAGTTGCAGCAGAAGTGTGCACACGGCCCTGTGCTCCTGTGTTGAGGAACACGTTGAACCCGGTGAACACCTGATTCATATTTCAATTTGCTGTAGAAACGCTTCCCTTTGACCTCTATCACACAGGTTTTGAATCCTCCTTTTTCAGCCTACCAGAGAATTTTTTACAGTGATATTGACAACGATAGGATGGATATTATGCTGCTCTCCAAATGAGAACGATAGGATAGATATTATGCTGCTCTCCAAAATAAGTAATGACGCTAGAAAAACTTAATAGACAAAATTTCAACTAAAACTTTTTAGCAATAATTACCGAAGGTCACATTAACTAACACATGGTTGGACAGAATGAGTAGCTGATGACACCCGTACGATTTTAGCAAGAAATAAAAATAAAAAAAAAGTACATTCAACACATTATTGCAATAAGACAAACCTCGGAGTATGAAACTAGGGTGGATTTCCAAGAGTTCCGCTCATTGTACTTCTGATACATTCTGACCTGGGTATTGAGAGAAAGGATATTCAAAGTCCATTAATGTGTTTAAAAGCAAGGCTAGCCAATCTCTATTCAACATATAGCACAGAATTGGTCAAAAACAATAATCAATAGTTCCATGAGGCTAGTGATGCTGAAAATAAGTAGAAACCGAAATAAAGGGTTTCCTGTTTCAACAATAGAAAAATTCTCAACATATTTCAACTGTGAAATTTTCTTCACTCTGCTATGCCATAAAGATTATAACTACTTTTAGACTGCCTCTAAACATTCAAAGTGATGATAAGGCATGATTGCAAGCAATAATCTGAAAGGCAAAAAGAAACATGTACATACAAGATCACCGGCCCACTGGCCAGCCTCATCACCACCAGATTCTGCCCTCACTGGAGAGGGGTGGAAAAGGGGAAAAAAAGGGAGGACAAACATAGTTCGTTGCTGAGGGAATATAGGAAATTTCATTAGATAATGCATGTAATAATATTATATATATCACATGGAAAGTACAACTTGTTTGCAAACCAATTCTTAATCAGAGAGGAAATATCCATCCAAGAGTAATGATAAATCAAGCATATTTCGGACATAAGTTATTGCTCAAAATGCCAGCACAAATATGACTCTGTGAAGGATAGCAGTGCTACAGCCTGAATATTGTGCGACCTAGAAACTTGGTTGCCTAATTATAGTCTCAACAAGATTAAGAAAGACGATAATATTTACCTTCGAGCATAACATTTCTAGCGTCAAGAGGATCACTTGGTAGCAGTAGCACCTGTCAACATAGAAGCAACTTAGTAGTTTGAGAGACCAATTAGAGGGAGCACAAAGCAAAGATAACATAAGCAGCAATAATAGGACATATTCAACCAAGAAAAAGTGAATGATAATTAGAAAGTTGAACGACAAAAGAACAGGATGATTCCACTATAAGGCTCAATATTGGGTAATGCACATTAATGAACAATATTATATAAAATACATGCAATCAGAAATAGTTCAATCCTATCAATTCTGTTTAAATTGTTGAAACCCAATCAATGGAACTTTTTGTAATGCAAAGAAAACTTATCAAAACCACTAATCAAGCACTTTACCAAGCAGACAATAGACACAACTTATTCAGTGAGGACTCGGAATGCGGCTTCTAAATGTTGAAAATATTATAGAAATACAACTAAAGGTATAATGCAAAAACCTTAAGCTTCTCTTAAAGCTCTTTCAATTGACTGGATAAAGAGTTAATTTCAGAGGCTATCATCTCAGCCATATCTTCATCAGTACTCTCCTATTCTAATAAAGCTGAAAAAATAATTAAAAAGAAGAAACAGGATCATGGTCATAGAATTCCATTTTAAATAAAACAAGAAAAAAAAAAAAAAAACTTTTGCTCTTCTAACTGCTTCTCACAACCCTCAAATCTCCTAAATGTTGATACAACCTATACATAAAAAAAAAATAGAACGCAAAATTTATGTAAATGAAAACTCTAATTACCTATGAAAGAGATTAAGTGTCAGAGCCAGTGAATGAGGAAGCAATAAAACCCAGTACCTCATCAGGTTCTGCAACTGATTGTGCCAGTTTTTGGTATTCAGCGGGATTGGAGACAACATCTGGATCAGCAAGCCTATTCTACAGTATTATTGCGTTGATAAACACAAACCTTACATAAATAACTACATTAATAGACAGTATATGCATAAAGAACGACAATTACATACCAAGGATGGAGAAACTGGGACCGGTAGTTTACTAGTTTTACTCCGCTGTCATTCAGAAACACAAACATCGCCACACTTGTGCCTATGCTACAAATGTAACAAACAATAGATAAACCCTCTAAGTTAGCCAAAAATGGCTGAATAAATTTGCATTTATGAAAATACATGGGGTTATATTGCAATGGCTTAATTTGGCTAATTTTGATTTCCTCTGTTCTTTTTGGCAAATTTTATGTTTCTTTAATACTGGGTTAATCCAGCTGACTTTCTCAAAGCATACTACGTCATCTGCCGAGCAAACTGTGCCAAATTTTGATTTTCAAAACTAGATAATAATAAGTTCGACCAAAAATTTGACCAACACACAACTGAAACGCTCCCATTTTTCGGGGAAAAAAATAATAATAATAACAGAACCAGAAAAGAAAGAAAATTTTAAAACCTCACCGATAATACCTTCCACGTCTTCTCAGAAGATTCCAGTTTCGTTGTCCAATGATGCTTCTGCAAAAATCAAACAAAAAAGAGAAGAAAAGAAAATCAAAGACAAATTTATTTTTTGCGAAATCAAGGATCTGTTTTTTTTTTTTTTTCAAATGAAAACGACGAAAATTTTGTTAACCGACAGCCATGCAAAGGATCGTCGGAGCTCTAAATGTCGGCCAAGGTCTGGCCACCACCAAACCTCTCGACTGAGGAGCAAAATGGAGTCGCATCGGGAATTGGTTGAAGGTAGTGAAAATTCGAGCAGTGGAACTCATAGCAACGCTGCCTATTGCGGTGCAGCTAATATTTATGAGGAGAGAAGTCCGACGGTTGAACAATTATCGTTGCGCCGGATAAAATATGAAGGGAATGAGGGACGTTGGAGGGCGAGAGCCAGCGGCTACGCGGTGGCTTAGCCTCAGCGGAACAGACCCAAGCCACAATTGATAACGCTTCAAAATTCATGCTTGTTAGTTGTTTGGTTGCATTAAAATATATATATATATATATATATATATATTAAATTACCTGTGACTTGGATCATGTTTGAATTGAGAGTTTCAACTTTCAATACTTTAAAACCCTGTAATTTATATTATGCGTATGATTAAGTATTTTATTATTTTTGATTTATTTTTATTATGATTTTTATAAATTAATTTTATAATATAAATAAAAATAATTAAGTGATACAAAATTAATTAAAAGTAATTTTAATATTAACTTGCAATGTCACCTTTAACTCTTTTTTAACATAAGATTCATTGTTCACCCGTCTCTCTTTCACTTTGTGTAAAATACTTAAAAATCAGATTTTTTTGTTTTGTTTCTTTAGTCTTTATTGTTGTGTTACAAACAACTTTAAGAAAAAGATATCAATGCATTAATCATACACCCTCTCGCAATAATATTTTATCATTTGTATTATTTTTATTTATTTCATTTTCTTTAAGCCAAAATTTGAAAGAAATTATCTTATTACATAAGGCAACAACTTAATAGTTATATCCCCTTTCTTCTAATGCTGACTTGAAAATTATTTAATGAATGAAAGAGCTTAGAATAGGTAATTAAGCTACAAAGCAGATTTTTAATCCAAACAACAAAAAGATTTAATTTTTTTAGAGTAATAAGATTTAAATTATTATAAATATTATAAGAAATTTTTTTAAAAAAAAAAAGAGAAATGGGGTAAAAAGGCAAATAGGAATGACTACGCTAAATTTACTGGGTTAATTATAAAATTATTACTTTTGACTTTATAAAATTGTATCTTTATACAACTTTCTTAATTTTATTTACATTATAAAATTAATTAATAAAAAATATAATAAAAATAAATAAAAAATAATAATATAATATTTTAAAACACTAAAATTAAAATTATAAAAAAGATGTACACTGTTAGTAAATTTATCAACAAATTATATGCCTATTAGTTAAAAGTAAAAAAATTATATACTGTTCCCCGGTGGGTTGCCTAAAAGAATGTGAACGAGATGTTTTTTAATAAAAAAATGAAAGGAAAACGGACCTTTTAATAAGAAAATATATAATTATTATATTTTTTACAATTTCGTAAAAATAACTAATTTAATGTATGAACTTTTTTTTTTTTTATAAAAGTTTCGGATGGTGAAAGACCGCTTACAGCACCCATTACCGAACCTAAGAATAAATGGCGTATATAATAATTAATTAATTAACATGAATAAATTACTTTGATATTAAGAAAGTATACTTTTAGATTCGACACATTTGCAAAACTTTTGTGCAATTGATATTATATAGCTGTTTATGAATTTATATTATATTTATATATTTTTATATATTATAATTATATTTAAGTATTATATATTTATATATATTTTAAAATGTTGATAATTTATATTACGTAAATTTTTATATATTTTATATTTATATTATGTTTGTATTATTTTTTAAAATTATAATATATTTTATATTACATTTTAAATTTTTAATTATTTTTTAATATTATATTCATTATTCCTATATAGAATTACCGCTTGTTATCCATGAGATTGAGAGACGGTAGTTGGATTTAGGTCGGCCTTCCTAAGGAAGCAAATTTCAACATTTATAAAGGGGTACATATTATACTTGTATTGTATACTATGTATAATTCAAGGTTTGTTTAAGATGTTATTACTCTACAACCCCCAAATTGCAAGATATCTTGCATTAACTTTCTTTTGGTATCGATATCAATGATATCAGTGAGTACATATTAGTTTAAAAAAATTGATACAATATATGAACATTCATTGTTTCAATTTTTAAATCAATTTATATTGATCGTATAAAATTTTATTTATTTTTTCTGTTAACCAATTCTGAATATTTTCCTTTTATAATCATTTTTATTTTTCATAATATATTGACAAATAAAATATTTTCATTATGGTATTACATATGATCAATAATAATTTATTATATTTTGTTTATTCATTGTTTAAAAATTTTAAATATTAAATAGTTATAATTTTAAAAAATTATGGATGTATGTGATGAAAATATATTTTTATGCGTATATATGTTTTATTAAAAAGATAAAATACAATGGACCATATATATTAAAAATATTTTAAGATATCAATAAATTTAAAATACATACTGATACGTGCCGATTACCCCCCCAAAAAAATGCCATGTCCATCGGGAGGATTATCACGTTTCAAATACTTATGTTTTTAATATATGTATACACACAGATAATCTTATGCACCGGTCGTGAAAAAAAAATATCTTAAGTAATGTTCGTCGGGTAACAAGTATCTCATTTTTTTATATTTACTTTTAAAGATATTCCACTAAACACGTGTCATCCACAAATTCCTCTTATAATTTTTTTTCCATCATCAATATATTTAATAATTATTTTATATTCATATATCGAACACTTCTCGATGAAACTATGCATCAATCTAATATTTAAAACGCCTAAAACCAAACGCTTTAGAGCTCATTAAAGAGTTGCATGCTTCTGCCTTCATAAATAATAGCAAAAGGTGCCCGCGCGTTGCCGCGAGCCTAAACATCAATACACGAACTAATAATATTATATATTTTAAACAAAGATTTTATACAATACCCAGGAGAATAAACAAAGATTTTGACATTCACCCTAAAACTTCAGTTACTGGCCCTGAAATATTGTACAAAACATTCAATCTCACAGAATAAAATCTTTGTAACCGGAAAGAAACTTCATTCAGTGCAAGTCAAAATGCTGAGGGTTCATTGAATTATGAAACTATTTAATCAATTCGTTTCTTAGCAGCATGCATGAAGCCTATCTATAACATTGAGTTTTTCCTATGGCACTGAAAATTTCCATGAAAAACAATAGTAAAAAATAAGTTCCAACAGATATAGTTTTAGGTTGCATTATTGTACCATTTAGGAAGATATAAGAGAACTAATGGGGAAAAAACAATTTAAAGGCAAATTACAATTTTATGAATATAATACTTCTATACTAAATAATTTTTATAACAGGGGATGCTACAAAAAGACTTTTTGTCACCTACATGCCGAAATATCAAGAAAAAGGACAGATTTCAGCATCATTCTTCGGAGTCATGCCAAGATCAGAGTTAACTTTCGCTTTCTCTATAGCCTTTAAGCTAAAAAGGTAAACATAGTATCAGTCATTCAGAGAAAGCGTATAGATGCTTTCATGGGGCACTCTTGCAAATAGAGGTAAAAGGATATCAATTTCATTAGCACAATAGAATCCAACAACTTTGTCTCTCGGAAAAGATTGTCTACGTATAAATAATGATACAATGTGTAAAGACCTTTTATTTGCTATACCTTTTCGGAATAGCAAGTTATGAAAGTCCATAATTCTTAATTGTATGCCATAAATATGGCAGAAGATGAATCATGCGCACTACATACACCAGAGAAAATCTGAACTAAGTTTATCAGCTCTGGCTTATACCAAACCTGGATTTGTCATAGGGCTGAATGAAGAGAGAATTTTAATCATAAATACTAATTTGAGCAAAACTCTTTAAGCTGACTGGAGTTCCACAATATTCCACCTAAAACAACACACCATTAAATCTTTCTAAGAAAAATATGAATTTCAGCTTTATACCAAGTTAGTGACCTTTGACCTCTTACATACATGAATACCATTAGCCATATCGAGTAATGAATATCAAGC
>JBBYHK010000004.1:10024666-10036813 GCA_038382065.1 Adansonia grandidieri
GAAATTTCAATTTGGATACTTCTTTTTGGCCATTTTTGTAATCAATGTCTAAGATTCTTCTTACCCTTCAGCTCCAGCCTCGATCGGATTGATTATACCAGTGTCTCAGGTTTCTATAAATACCAATGTCTCTTCGTTAATTGATTTTTGCAGCCGGAAGGCAACTTTGTTCCAAATCATGATTCTCTATTTGGTCGTTTCTGTTTCAATAGTTATCAGATCTAGTACACTAAGTAAGATCTCTTTTTTACTTATTTAATGATGAAATCACTTTTTACCGAACTGAAACTGATTCACATAAAGCATTGATGTCCTCTGGTGGAGACAGTGTAGTATCAATAATTTCACCCTGCGATATCATGATGACTGGGTGTTAAACAGTAAAATAAAATTCTCCAAAACCAGGACCCCACAACTATCATACACAGAATATTAATGATGAATGATGATCCATCAAAAATTACGCCAAGCGTATGCCCACCATCCTCATTTGACTAATTTCTTCCCCAGGTCCCCAAAACACATAGTTTTCACTCTCAATAGAAATGAGAAATCCCATCCTTCTTTTTTTTTTTTTTTTGTATATATTCTTCATCTACTAGTGTACCATTTGGGTTGAAACTCTACAACAGATTCATTTTGGTTTAATATTTTTGGCTTTTTTTGATCTCTGGGTCTTACTATCTGATGTTTCGATTCTAAAAGCCAAAGGAGAAGGTGGGGCTAAAGTGGTCACCAGAGAGCAGGCGGCCTGATGTAGAAAAGAGAGCGTGAATGAAGAAAAAAAGTTGTGGACTCCAGCCAATGTCACCCCCCAATCTTATCACGTGGCGCAACAGTCGAGGCGAGGCTCAATAATCTCATGAACTCGGAACTAAAAAAAGAAAAGAAAAGAAATAAAAAAATAATAACAATAATATGAAAGTTACTATACCTGATCTGATAGGCTGAGACCACCTTGCCTCTCACTACACTTTTTTCTGATTTTACTGTCACAGTAAAATTTGTACGTAGAGAAGGTCAAAAATGAAATTCACAAATGTTGTCCGGTTGGAGTACTTGATTATCATAAGATAGTATCATCAAGTTGGATTATTATTATGCTGTTGGATCGTTTTAGAAGTGATTGTTCCGTACCAACATAACTCCTTTAAAAAAAAAGTCTTTTCTGATTATTATTGAATTTTTAGACCTGTAATAGTCTTTTTACTCTTATCCTGACGCAAAGCCAATTTTGATGGGAACTGCGGAAGAAAAAAGGAGTCATCTTTTAGCAGAGAGAAACAGCCTTTCCGGTTGATTGAATTCAAACTGATGGAAATTTTGACAAAAGCTTCGCATGCAGCAATCTCACAAAACTTTAGTCATGGTGGTGAAACTGGAAACGGAAAGGCGTCATCACTCAAGTTCCAAAAGAAACAGATGAGACGAAAACTCGGGAATTTTTATTGCGCTCCAAAAAAGGCTAACAATGACACAATTACGTCCACACGATAAATTACCAATACCCCCCCCCCCCCAAAAAAAGGTTGATACAAATGCATAAATAAATATCCAAAAGTCCGCAAATAGTATACATGGTAACCATGGGGAAACAAATAAAGACTCAGATTAATACAAGATGATTGGAGTTTTCAACTCTTTATTCATATCATTTCTTGGTATCAGATAGCCCAGCCAGAGCAAAACGAATGGCAATCGAGCTCTCTCAATCCTTGTATACCCCTCCATATTATGTTTCCACTCCGATCAGGTTCGGGATTATATTAAGCTATACAAAATTAAATTGGGAACTAGGAATGACATAAGCAGCATGTACCTGATACATCCATTTTTGTGATCGAATGAGCTTTATCGACTCACAGGAGATATCTCAAGAAACCCTCAGTGGAGAATCTTCATCCATTGTCCAAACAAAAGGAGGCTTGTCAAACCTTCGGCCAGCAACAGATCTATAAATGTAGAGCTTATCAACTGGGCAGCTTTCCGGTCTTGAATCTGGGCGTCCACTCTCCTCTATAACTTCAACATTCAACCGTGGCATCTTCTGACCTAGCAGCTTACATGCTCTGAAACTAACAGAGCAAGAAGACATCCAAAGGGATCGCATTGTCTCCAGCTTTGCAGCATTGGCCAAAAGAGCATTGTCCCCAAAGGGGCAGTCCCTAATCTCTAGTTTCCGGAGGCTTTCACACCCAGAAAGCACATGATGGAGTCCCAAATCACTCTCCCCTGCAAATGCCACAGACAGCATCTCTAGCTTTTTTGCATACGTCCCAATATATTCAAACACACGATCTGTGAGGAGACCGGAGAGGGAAAGGCGCCTGAGATCCTTGCAGTGCTCAACAATGGCTCCAAAACCAACATCGAGTGGGTCAAGGGTTATGTAATCAGCTGTTCTCGGATCAATTATACAAAGCCGAAAACGGGTCAAGTTTGGACGATTCTGGGCAATCGTTACTAACGCAGCATTAGACATTTGCCGACAGAAGTACAAAATTGACTGCAACTTCGGACAAGCCAAACAAACTGCAACAAGGCCCCGTTCTGTCAAGGATACATTTGGCTCTACACCAAATGGGTCAGACGGAAACACCCGTAATTCCTGTAGGTCTTTGCAACTAGATGAGAGTGCTTCAAGGCCGGTATCTTCAATGTGATCCAGTACCTGTAAGCATAACCTCCCTTAATTTTAGAGGAAAAAAAATAGAAAGAGAAGCAGGATGCTATTCAATTATGGGAACATGTTATGAGCTTAAAACAGTTTGAATGGGATCCTTAGATCACTTAAGGTTCAGAATACATTGAGGGTTCGAATTATCTCTTAGTAGTTAGCAAGTCAAATTCAAAGGAGAAACGATAACAAAGAATAAATAACAAATGATACCATAATAAGCTTACCAATAGACGCTGCAAACTTGGACAGTGGCTTACAAGCTTGATAAAATCAGGACTTTGTATAGCAGCATAACTCAAGTTCAGTGACGTTAATCTAGAACAGACAGGATATATAGCTAGAAGGTAAGCTGGCACTACATCCCAAAACCCAGACAGGCTCCTTAGTTCCTTGCAACTAGAAAAAGATCTAGTCAAGTTTGAGAAGACATCTGACTGTAGATCAGCACCATAGATACCAGTGCCAAAGTCAACCAGCTGTGGTGCAAGACGTAATATGTTGGCGATCTTATCAAGCGGCACTGCACGGTTGAGCCGAAGAGTCCTCAAGTTGGGACATCTACCCACCAGGCGCTCCAAGGCTGAGAAACTAACTTCATCAGAACCTAAGCAAGAAATGTTAAGAGACACCAGGGATGTGTATGTCTCAGGAAAATGACTGAGCCAATGCCCACTGAGATCATCCACTTCACTTTCTCGCAAGTCCAGCTCTCTGAGATTCCTGCATCATCAAAGCAGAGTGATTCATAAAAAATAACATACAAGGCACATAAACGGAACAAAAACAACACCTCTAAGGTATTAGAGTATTAATAAATTAAATCAAGGAGTGAAATAAAGGAAATCAAGAAGATCTAAGTTGTTGAACAAATTAAAAAAGTTCATTACTGTCATTTTCATTGAAAACAACCCAACTAGTACGCTGAAGTAACTTTTTTTTTTTTTTTTCCAATTGAGCTTACAAGTAAAAAAAAGTTATATATTCTCTCAAGTGTCTGATTGCTCAGTCAACCGTAACTATTACTAAATAAGACAATAAAGTTCTAAGCTAAGAATACTAAAATTCCAAAATGGACTTAGAACAACATAACATTTATAGCTCACCAACAATCAAAAAGGACCAAAGGAAAAAAAAAAAAAAGACCATAAGAATCTTCATCCCCATCACCGAGAGTTTACAAAAGACATCCACCATTAATATCAAGAAAATCAAAAGAAAAGGAAACCCACATTTCCTGGACATCCAAAACCTGAAAATAAACCCAAAACGAATCTGCTGATAACAAACAAAACAAGGTATCCTAGAGGAGGGGGGGGGAAGAACAGGTGATTTTCGCTAGATTTCCCGCATGAAATATTCTTAAAAAGATTTTTAAAAGAATAGTTCATCTCAGATCTGAGAAAAGAAAGCAGAAGAATAAAGAAAGACAACTAAACAAGCAACCAAGCTTCAAATCTACAACTAAAGATTTCAGAGTCAGTTCTTCCAATTAACTCACATAGCTAGACAACATTTAAACTGCACAAAGATCTATCTTTTTTTTTTTTTTAAACAACTCGAAAACAAAATAAAAACTACTCCCTTTAAGATAAAATGTAGCTAAACTCCTAGACATATTGGAGTAAAGTTCAAATTTTGCTCCCACAAAGATCCAAATTTCACCTCTTTTCTTCACTAAGAAAATCCCCTCCACAAGAAAAAGAAAAAAGAAACCGAAAAAGTAGAAACTAAAAGAGTTAATCAAACTCACTTGCAACCAGCAGCAATGGCAGCGAGTCCATCAGTTGAAAAACCTTCACAAGAAAAAAGCACCAATACCTTGAAATTCTTAAACGACTTAGCAATAAGCTCCAAGCATTCGTCCGTAACGACCATACGTTTAAGCCGAATCTCTTCGAGCCAAGGGTAGGCGGCCGCCATCTTGACGATCCACGGAAGAACGTCACCGCCCCAACCGTCCGGTACCAGATTGAAGTCCGCAAAATGCGGTTTCCCTTTCAGCTCAATGGATCTAACTTCAGGGAACCGTCTGATCACAATCCTAGGGCTAACAGCGTAACAGTTCCCCACGAACACCTTCCTCCGACACCACCGTTCAATCTCGTACCACGATTTACACACCATCGATACCGCGTTCCTGTCTTTATCTGATTGTATGAACGCTAAGACGTGCTCCAGCACCTCATCTGGGAACGAATACGCCATTTTCTTCTGCATTAGTTAAAAATCGAAAAGAAAAAGAACACACACAAGTAAAAATGAAGCCTCTTGATTGAAAAGATAAAATTCTTTTTTGCTCTTGGGTTTGGCCGAGATTTTAGCTTTGTCAAGCTTTAGAGTTCATTTTTAGATCTGGGACGCCATTAACGAAGCTTATAGGGAGCAGAGGCCACGGAGCTGAAGAGAGAAAGTACAGTGAAAGACAAATAAAGAGAGGATAACGATTTTTATTTTTTGTGTTGGGAACAAGGGTTAGATTTTAACCATGGTTAAAGAAGTCCTGTGCAAAGAAAGGCGGAGGAGGGGTTTCAATTTTTTTTTTGGGTGTGGAGAAACTGTTGACGATTAGGATAGTGACACGTGGTGGGGAAGAGATGTGGGCCGTAGGATGGACTGTGGGAAGGGGAGATCTTATCCGTTGGCGACAAAGCGGAGCCGCAGAAAACAGTTGTACGTGATAGTGTGTGGGGCAGAGGTTTTGGCGAGATTTTGAGGAATATATCGGAAAGGAGCGGGACGACTTACGAGATATCGGGGTGGGGGGAGAGGGGAATAATAAAGCGCGACGACCGTCATGATTCTCTTGATCTGAGGGTTCGGATAATACGGGGACCACAAGAAGTGGGTTAAAAAAATAAATAAATAATGAGGAATGATCTGAGCTGAAATCTGGTTATCATGACATCATGGCCGTCCAATCATATCAAACTGTTGCATTCAAAATCTCACGCTATCATTGAAACCCCTCGCATTTCACCTCCCCTCCCCATTTATTCATCTCCAATGGCCTTGATTCATTTCATTATTATCGATGTTGATAATTAACATTTATTTTTCTTTTCAACAATTTACATATTTTTTAAATTTTAGTTTTAATTAATAATAATAGTAAAAATAAATAAATTTTATTAATAACTATTCTTAAAGTATTATTTAAAACTAATTAATGATTATTTTTTAATAATATTATTATATTGGATATAATAAGTGATAACTTAATTATTAGATAAAGATATTATAATATTATGGTATTAACTTCAAAAAAATTAGTTAACTTTCAAGATTACGTGTTTCTATAAGTTTTATAATTTATGTATTTCTATTATATTTTTATATTTTATTAGGTCATAATTATATTTAAAATTTTTTATATTTATATTTATATTGATAATTTTATAATTCATATTCTATAAATTTTAAAAATATATTCATATCATATCATTTCATATTTTTTAATTTTATACATATTATATTTATAAAATTATATTAAATATTATTAAATTTAATTTTTTAGTTAAATACGTCATAAATGTCAAAATAAAAAAGGACAGAGAAAAAGACATTTTTTAAAATTTTGTTATCTCGTGTCCAAAAAAAGGATGAGTCCAGAAAAAATGAATATAATACAGAAGAGTGCATGATGCATCTTAATCAAGATCAGTGCCCTTTTTCACAGTGTACGGATGAATTACTCAAAACCTAGGGAAAAAGGGCTCAATAAGTAGCAAATTTATTTTTACTGTAAAAAAACAAAAAAAAAAAAAAAGAAAAGGTTATAGCGTTGGCACAATTACATCTGGTTGCACGTACATGGGCATCGGAGAAAATAATTGTTCTTTAACTGGTCCTTTTAAATAACGAAAATACCCTCTATCTCATCATGCAACTCGCCCTTCGTTTTCAGCAAAACTGGAGGGTAGTGTTGTCAGTTCGTAAAAAGGACACGGCATTATGGGGTTGCACCGTCGCGACATGGAGTCCATTAGAGCTGTCCTTTTTATTATGTCGAAAAAAAAAAAAAGATGAGGGAAGTTTAAAATCAACGGCCCAGAATTAAAAGTTGATTAAAGGATAGATCTAGAGCGTTGGATAGCGTCGTCCGATACGCGTCCGCATCGGTAGCAAACGTAAAAGCTTGGCTCTACTTCACTTTGTTTGAGCGAAAACCAAACAAAAAAAAAGGCAGTTGTTTTCTAATTAATTATTTTCTTAAAACAAATTTCTGAATTTTTTGCGCGGAAATTTAGGTAATAATTTGTTTACTACAATTAAATGCAATAATAAATAAATATAATGGGTGAGCTGAGTTGTCTGGCACGTAAAGCTGATTGATTAATGGGGGGAGAAATCGTGATTAAGATTAAAAAATAATTAATAATTTGAAGATAATAATAAATGATTATTAAGCATTTAAGCCCACGCTTGGATTCCGGGAATCTCTCGTCCCCCTTCAGTTAGATTGCTTGGACTTTGCTGTATGATTACTAGTGAAATCGTCCACCTATAAATTTTCAAATGATTTTGGAAATCGAATTCAATGTAAAAAAAAATTAGTATTTTCTTGCTTAATTTAAAATTAAAAATATTTGGGATTAAGTTTAATTTAAAGAAGTAATGACATATTCATTAAGATTTAAAAAGTCATTGAGTTATTTAATGCAAAGATTATATTGAAAACTTTTGAAATCGATTGACTTGCAACAGTCTAAAACCTAGTTACCCTACCCCTATAGTAAATATATAAAATAATTTTTTTTCCAAAGTTTACTAACTTAGAGTAATTGATTTAATTAATAATTATATTATTAGATAATACTTTGCACGTGAAGCACTTTGTCCAACGTCAAAGGTCGGAGAAGAAGAAATGCATATCGAGAGGGTTTGGCTGCCGTTTTGCTAGCATTGAGCAATTGACGGAGGATCGACATTCATGCTGGCAGACATAATGGTTGAGTCTTGATATTAGTTTTTTTTTTTAATATTATATTTAATATATTTAAATATTTATAGATATAAAATAATTTTATTTTATTAAAATTTCAAAGTTATATAAAACTAATAAAAAATAATTTGATTCAGTTCTAACATTTTATAATTCTTAAGTTTATAATTCAAAAATCAAACTAAATCAAAATAAAATGTTTAATATTTAAATTAAATAAAAATCAAATCAGACATTAAGATTTCAATGATTTCTTTTTTTTTTTCTCAACAATATGCAGTTACTCATGAATTGTGAGTCTGTCATTGCTTAGATCGACTTGAAAATGACATTGAAGCAACGAAATTTTTTTTTTTTTTTAAATCAAAGTGGATCGACTTTTGGGACAATCCTCTGTCTCTCTTCTACATTGTACATATATTTCCAATTTATTTTGATAACAATAGTCCCATATATAATTCATAGCAAGATTAATCATGTCCCCCAACAACTTAAAATTAAATTTTTTACTTTAATATATATATGTATATATGCATTTATTGGTTCATCATAAAGATGTTTATTAATTGAATCAAACTCAACTGATATTATTGTTCGTTCATTCAAATGGGATTAAATTCTTTTATTATTAAAATATATTAAAATTATATAAAATAATTTTAATATAAATATTATAATATTTTAAAATAAAACTTTTAATAAAATAATAATTTAAGTTAAATTTAAATTTAAAAATTTTTATTTAAGATTACAAATACGAAATATGATTAACCCATTAATAACGAAAAATCAACGAATACCAACTTAGATTTAAATTTTAAAATTTTTAATAAAAAGAATTAATAATATGTCATCGCTTTAGTACATAAATCATGAGTACACGACTCTTTTTTGCACATCAAATGATTTGAATCACAATATAAAAATGTAAGCTACACGTGATGGGGGAAAGCTAAATCTGATTATGTTAATGCCTTCTAATTAGTGGAAGAGGCATCATACTTCCTTATCCCATTCCTGATTATTTTAATAGAAATTATATGATTCACCACAGTAATTTTTTTAATTTTATAAATGAAATTAATATAATAATATATAATCTTTAAAATATATTAAAATGTTAATTAAAAACTGGAACATGTATCAGATTCCTCCATCAAATTATAGAATTAGAAAAAAAAAATTACATTGTTAATGTATAAAATGCAAATTTTTATTTTAAATAGTCAGAGATTAAGCAACTTTAATCAACAATATATGATACTAAAGGTATCTATATGTCGGATTATGGTCTTAAATTTTTTTAGAGTTTTTATTTAGGTTTAAAATTTGAATTAATATTTATATACTTTTTATAATTCAATTTTAAAAAATATATTTTTAATTAATAAATAGTAATTCTTGTTAATCGGATTAACCTGAAAAAAATTAGGTTCCCAATCAATAAACAAGTCTATGTACTAATGCAAATGCCCTTGTTACAAATATATACAAAAAGCAAAATGTTTTAAGTTTTGATATTCTATTTTATACAATTGAAATTTATAAGAACAAATAATTATTAAATGTAAATAATAAACATATTGTTGCTAATCAATTTTTTAACTAAAATTGAAAAAGAAGTACATTAATAATTTATACAATGATAATAGAGTTTTTAAATGATAAAAAATAGGCTAGAATATTACTGCTTCGCAATATTAATTATTACAGTAGTCTATTTAAATAAAATATTTCAAAGAAAATTTGACAAGCTTTTTAATTTATTTAAAATAATATAATTCAATTTAAATTAGTAAAAGTTAGTTTCTTTTGCTGTTGACACAATGGAGGGAAAGGAAGAAAACGAAGAGAGGGAAGGGTATATATTTTTTATGAAAAATATTAAAGTTTGAGATAAAAAATTATAAATATTATAATTAAAACTTTAATTTATTAAATGTTGAACTTTTTAAAATTAGTTGGGTTAAAAGCTCTGATTCCCCGTACCCTTGATATCATATTTTGACGACTTCCACTTCGGGGAATCCTTACAAAACCGAATATTATCTTTGACTGATTATATAAACATAAACAAATTTTCAAAGGATATATTCATTAAATTAGAAATATTTCAAAATTAACAACATAAATATCAAATGAAGAGAAGGTAAATACGATTTAGATTAGATTACATTTATACTTAATCAACTAATCTCAATTTTAATTCATTACTTTCATTTATTTTTTTTTATATACTTTGAGATTATTAAACATCGTATCTGATAATTAAAATTAGAAACCTAATATTTTACAAACAAACCAGGTGGGAATAGGAGAAAGTCTTCTTTCCAGTATAATGTGGTCTTGGGCGGGTCGATTACTTCGGCTTTACGCAACGTCCAAAAGTTAGATGAGAGTTGGTAATAATAATAAGATTTTACCCAATTATTGGGAGACCACATTTTGATGGGTATTATTGTATTGGCTTGAATTGGAAATTTGGAACTTTAGAACATTTGACATCCCCCCCCCCCTTTATATCACGCTGATCAGGAAGTTCTGAAAGATATTTTTTATCATATTATTGAAAAAATGATCAAAAAAAGGAGGGTTTCTATTTATCTTCTTTTTTTTACTTTAAAATATTTTCATTTAGTTAGTTAATTTCATTATTACAAGCATATTTTTTTAATTTATATTTGATGAACGGATAATAAATAAAATAATATTATTTTGTTTAAAATAATATCATTTGTATTTATTTTTTAAAATTTTTAATAAAATGATATTATCTGATTCATTGATAATGTATTAATTTATACATTAATAATAAATTAAATAAAAAACTATATTTTTACTTAAAATTTAGAATATGAGAGTTATTTAGCAAAATAATTAGATAAATACTAAAGTAAACTTTAAAAAGGTCATTACAATGAATATTACTTAGAAGTTAGAATTTAATATTTTTATTTAGATTTTTTATTCGAAATTTTGAAAATGAAATGATTGTGAAATACCCAAAAAAAAAAAAACCCTCATTTTCATAAGTGAGAATTACAGCTATAAATACAATATGTTTTTAGTAAAATATAATAAAAATATTTTACATAGTATATCATTTTCATAATTCGCATATAAAATTTAAAAATTTAACCATCATTTATACCAAATAGATTCATATATATATATATATATATATTATGGCTGGCACAATCAAATATTGAAAGAATATCTTTTATTTGTTTTTTAGTGGGAAAGATCGAATATAATAATATGTGATATTAATATATACCAACTTTTCTTCTTCCTTTGGCATTTTCAAACCACTAATTTGCATGAAGTCCAACCAAGAGATCCTTTTCATGTAGACATCCGATAATAGACCCCTTTTTAGACTTTCCCATCCCACTTCTTCTTCTTTTTTCTTTATATATACATATATATATATATATATATAAAGTGTATATGGATGTCGAATTATCTACGTACGCATATATATAAATCAAATGTATACAATTTCATATGTACATTCTATCCTAAAAGTACGTTTGTATCATAGTCAAATTTATTATCTTAAAAAAAAGTTTTCCCAAGGTGTTTTACTTATAACTTCTTATTTCATTTCTTCGTTAATTGAGTTAGTCAAAAAACCATATTAAGGCTGAATATGTATGGATCAATTTAATTCGGTTTGATTTTGAAACCAAACTAACGGGTCAATATTTAGTTTTCAACCCTAATTAATCCAAGCCAAATTAGTCTATTTTGATTTTGTTTTTTAATTGACCAAATAATGCTCAATTTTAAGTGGTGATATTCATTTTTTCTTTTAAATGTGAAGTTGATAAATTATTTTCTTTTAAATTTAGCATTATTAATGCATTAAATATAAAAATCTTTTAAAATCATAATTAAATCATTTTTAATGAGTAATTATGTACATTTCTTAACCGAATCCTCATAATAATTATGTAATATAATAATAAAATATTAAAATCTTAATTTTAATAATTCTAATAGTTAATCAGACTCATTCTAAAATAAAATTTTAAAAAAAATGGACAGTTCAAAATTCAATTTTAATGTACTAAGCCGAATAAGCCGATTCTATAATCTTAAGCCGAACGCTGTAAAAGAAGGTTAAAAAAAAAAGGAAAATACTGCTACAGCAACTTAGATAAAAGGAAAGGAGTAAAAAAAAAAACACAAAGGTCATAGAGAGTCAGGTAAAGGTGTGAAAAGCAGAGTTTGGAAGCCCAAAGAAGTGAACGGAACCCCCCCAAAACGAAACAAAAACCGGCATGCACATTAAATTAATTAAAAATATCTATTAATTGTTGATATAAAAATTAATTATTAAATATTTATTAAAAATAATATTTTTAATTGCTATAATAAAATATTTTGAATTAATTTAAAATTTTTTGTGTATAGAAAATATAATTATGTTATTAATTTTATAATTGATTTTAAAAATATTAATCATATGTATGAAATTGTAAAAAAAAAAAAAAAAGTAAAATTAGTTAAAAGTTTGGTC
>JBBYHK010000004.1:10041003-10057865 GCA_038382065.1 Adansonia grandidieri
AAATTCCGCGCTAACGGTGCCTAACTTCGGACATAAATAGCTCAACCATTCTCATCCAACAATCTTGTAATTGACAAACAAAATTTGAAGAACAGCTGCAATAAACAACTGACATAGAGCAACCGAAGAGCGACATTATTATCATGAGTATGATAACAAAAAAAGCTGAGTTAAATACTCAACTTTTATTACTCCATAAGGCTAAGCGGCTAACAATGATACATCTACGTCCACAAGATGATGACTACCCCCAAAAAGCCAAACACAAATATGCATTAACATCCAAAAGTCCGCGACTAGTATTCATGGTAACTATGGGAATACATATAAAAACTCTGATTAATACGCAACAACTTGAATTTCCACCTCTTTATTAATCATTACGTGGTATCTGCTAGCTCAGCCAAGAGTAAAACGAATGGCAGTCGAGCTCAAGCCTTGTATACCCTCCATATTATGTTCCTACTCCAATCAGGTCTGCAATTATATTAAGCTACATAAAATTAAATCGGGAACAATGAGTAACATAAGGAGCATGTACCTGGTACATTCATTCTCCAGACAAAATGAGCTTTAACACATTGCCTAATTCACAGGAGATCTCTCAGGAAAGCCTCAATGCAGAATCTTCAATTTTTCCTCCATTGTCCAGACAAAAGGAGGCATGTCAAACCTTGGCCCGGCAACAGACCTATATATGTAGAGCTTATCAACCGGGCAGCCTTCTGGTCTTGAATCCAGAGCTCCCCTCTCATCTATAACTTCAACGTTCAACCTGGGCATCTTCTGACCTAGCACCTTACATGCTTCGAAATTCACAGCACAAGAAGACATCCAAAGGGATCGCATTGTCTCCAGCTTTGCAGCATTGGCCAAAAGAGCCTTGTCCCCAAAGGGGCAGTCCCTAATCTCCAGTTTCCGGAGGCTTTCGCACCCAGAAAGCACATGATGTAGTCCCAAATCAGTATCTCCTGCAAAAGCAACAGAAAGCATCTCTAGCTTTTTTGCATGTGTCCCAATATATTCAAACACACGATCTGTGAGGAGACCAGAGAGGGAAAGGCGCGTGAGATCCTTGCAGTGCTCCACAATGGCTCCAAAACCAACATCAAGTGGCTCATGGGTCAGGTAATCAGCTGTTCTAGGTTCAATTATACAAAGACGAAAACGGGTCAAGTTTGGACGACTCTGGGCAATGGTGACTAATGCTGCATTAGACATCCGACGGCAGAAGTACAAAACTGACTGTAGCTTAGGGCAACCCAAAGAAACAGCGACAAGGCCCTGTTCCGTCAGGGATACATTTGGCTCCACACCAAATGGGTCAGATGGGAACACACGTAATTCCTGTAGGTCCTTGCAACTAGATGCCAATGCTTCAAGGCCACTATCTTCAATATAATCAAGTACCTGTAACCAACACCTTCCTTAGCTTTAGAAAAAAAAAATAACAGATAGACAAGTATACTAAAATAGACAGAGAAGCACGATTCATTTCAGTTATCGGAAAATGTTACATGAACAGTATAGTTTAAATGGAATCCTTGAACCAATTAATGTTCAGAACATCTTTAGGATTGGAATTCTATCCCAGTAGTGCTCAATCCTTTTATTATAGTTAGCAAGTCAAATGCAAAGGAGAAAAACTAACAAAAAATTTATAGTAAATCAATAAACCAGTGATACCAAAAATAATAAGCTTACCAAAAGGCGTTGCAAGCTTGGACAGTGGCTTACAAGCTTGATAAGATCAGGACTTTGTATAGTAGCATAGCTTAAGTTCAGTGACGTTAATCTAGAGCAGACAGAATAAAGAGCGGGAAGGTAAGCCGGGACCACATCCCAAAACCCAGACAAGCTCTTTAGCTCCTTGCAACTAGAAAAAGCTCCTGCCAACTTTGAGAAGACATCCTGCCGTAGCTCAGCAGCGTAGGTGCCACTGCCAAATTCAACCAACTGCGGTGCAAGTCGTAAAATGTTAGCAACCTTATCAAGGGTCACTGCACGGTTGAGCCGAAGACTCCTGAGGTTGGGACATCTACCAACCAGGCGCTCCAAGGCTGACAAACTAACTTCATCAGATCCTAAGCAAGAAATGTTAAGGGAAACCAGGGATGTGTATGTCTCAGGGAAATGAGTGAGCCAATGCCCACTCAAATCATCCACTTCACTTTCCCTCAAGTCCAGCTCTCTCAGATTCCTGCATTAGCAAATAGTGATTCATAAAAACAACATACAACAAAACACAGAAAAGTAAAAAAAACAATATTTTTAATGTAGGAAAACCACCAACTCAAATACTATAATAAAATAAATAATAAATTAAATCCAAGGGTGAACATAGGAAATCAAGAAGATCGAGGTTGTTGAACAAAATTGGAAATTCACTACTGTCATTGTCATTGAAAACGACCAGATTACCACGCTAACCTTTTTTTTATTTATACAATTTAACTTACAAGAAAAGAAAGTTATATATTCCTTACGTGTCTGATTGCTCAGTCAACCATAACTATCACTCTACAAGACAAAGAAAGTCTTGTAATCTAAGAAATCCAAATATTCCTAGTTGAAAATAAAAATAAAATAAATATTTACAGCTAACCAAAAAAAAAAGACCCATCTTGGATAATTATTCCCTAGAACCCCAAATCAACAGAAGTTTAAAAAAGATATTTATCATTAATGGCAATAAATCAAGAGAGAAGGAATCTAGTTAAAGAGCAAAAAGAAGCCCACATTTCCAAAGAAGTAACCATCCATAATCTGAAAACAACCCCAAAACGAATATGCTCATAACAAACAAAACAAAGTTAGGTATCTTAGAAGGGGGGGAAAAGGAAGAATAAGTGATTTTCGCTAGTTTACCTCAGATCTGAGACAACTAAAACAAGAAAATAAGCTTCAAATCTACGAATGAAGCATTCAGAAACAGTTCTTTCAATCAATTCACAATACTAGATGACATTTAACCCCGAACAAAAATCTATCTTTCTTTTGAAAACGTCCCAAAAACAGATTAAAACTACTCCATTATGAAAAATCTAGTTAAAACAAAAACAAATTGGAGTAAAGCTCAACTTGAACTCCCACAGAGATCCAAACTTTAGCTATTTTTCTCAAGACAAACCCAAATAAAAGACAAAGAAAAAGCCCCGAAAAAGAGAAATGAAATGAGTTCATAAAGCTCACTTGCAACTAGCAGCAATGGCAGCCAGTCCATCGGTTGAAAACCCTTCACAAGAAAAAAGCACCAACACTTTGAAATTCTTAAACGACTTAGCGATAAGCTCCAAGCTTTCATCCGTAACTACCATCCGTTTAAGCCGAATCTCTTCAAGCCAAGGGTAGGCGCAGGCCATCTCCGCGATCCACGGAAAGACGCAACCGCCCCAACCGTCCGGTACCAGGTTGAAGTCAGCAAAGTGCGGCTTCCCCTTCAGCACAATGGATATAACTTTCGGGAACCGCCTGATAACCATCCTAGGGCTCACAGCGTAACAGTTTCCGACAAATATCTTCCTCCGACACCAACGTTCGATTTCGTACCACGATTTACACACCATTGATACCGCGTTTCGGTCTTTATCTGATTGTATGAAAGAGAAGACGTGCTCCAGCACTTCATCTGGGAACGAATACGCCATTTTCTTCGGCATATTAAAAATAAAAATAAAAAAAAAAAAGACGCGAGGGCACTCACAAAAATGAAGCCTTTTGATTGAAAAGGAGAAAACTTTTATCTCTTTACGCTCTTTGGCTTGGCCGAGATCTGAATGTAGTCAAGCTTTAGAGTTCGTTTTTAGATCTGAAACGCCATTAACGAAGCTTAAAGAGAGCAAAGGTTTGGGGAGCTCTTGAGAGAGAGAGAGAGAGAGAGAGAGAGAAAGTGAAGTGAAACACATATACATGAGAGGATAAGGATTTTTATTTTTGTGTGGGGAAGAAGGGTTAGGTTTTAACCATGGTTAAATAAGTCCATGTGCAAAGAAGGAGGAGGGGTTGCAACTTTCAACGTTTTTTCCGTGCGGATACTATGGACGATTAGTATAGTGACACGTGTTAGGAAGATATGTGACCCGTGAGATGGGGGTGGGGAGAGAAGATCTTATCCGTTGGCGAGGAAGCGGAGCCGCAGAAAACGGATGAATGTAAGAGTGGGGCGGAGGGTGGCAGAGGGTTGGCGAGATTTTGAGGAAAATATCGGAGAGGAAAGGGACGAGTGACGAGATATTATGGGGGGAGGGGGAGAGGGAATGATAAAGTGTGATAGTCTGTAGGGGGGACTGGGTGGTGCAAGGAATCTCATAATTCACGTAGCACGGCTGGATCTGAGGGATCGTATATTTGCGGGGGACCACAAGAAAGGAGTTAAAAATAACTAAAATGAGGAATGATCTGATGTGAAACTGGTTATCATGACACCATGGCCGTCCAATCTTCATTCAAAAATATCACGCTATCATTGACCTAAATTTATCCACCTCCAACGGCCATGATTCATTTCATTATTATTGACATTGATGATGATTTTTCTCTCATTCATAAATAAAATTTCTTTTTCTGAAAACATAATAGTAGTAGTAGCAATAATCCTACGTTTAAAATCAAAAATAAAAAAATAAAATGGCAGTTTTTTCCTGCAATTTCCTTTTTCGCATCCCAAAAAAGGCAACTGCATAAAAATGAAAACAGTACAAACGGGTGCTCAAGGCATCTTAATCAAGACCGTCAGATTAGACCTTCTTCACGGTGTACGGACGAATTCCACAGAACCCAGAAGAAAAAGGGCTCGAACCATACAAATTTTAAAAAAAATCAATAAATTTTTTTCCTATTAATGGTAACAAAAAAATTTTTTTTTTAAAAAAGAAAATTTTCGGGTGTCCCGTAATTAGCACAGATTGAACGTAAAGGGCGTCAGAAATTGGTCCTTTCAAATAGCGAAAGTACCCCTATCTCACCGTACTATTCTCCCCTTAATTTGCATAAAATGGAAGGGTAGTCTTGTCAGTTAGCGAAAAATACATGGTACGTTTGCCCGTATGGGTTGCAGCTCTATCCAATTAAACGTAAATAAAATAACTTTAGTTTGAGTTTTTTTCAGCATTTACTAGTTGTATTGAATTTTAATTATTTTAAAGTTTTAAATTAAAAAATTAATATTTTTTATTTATAAAATTTAAAATCAAGAGTTTATTTAAAGAATATTAAGTTTTTTGCCACCTAATCCGGTAAATGTTGAAAGATACTTACGTTTTGTGAGTTATTCAATTTGACTCAGAAAAAATAAAATTGATTTCGATTTTAGATGAGTTTCAACTCAAACGAGTCTTCAAATTCTGACTTTGGAAATGAAATTTATTTCTCACTGTATTTTGTTGTTTGGTTAGTGCAACAGTATTTTCTTTTTACCCAAAGAGTTTGAAAACTATAATGTGATAGATTATAATTATTTTTCTAAATGAAATTTTATATCAAGTATTTTCTTAAAAATTAATTTTTCAATATTCTGATAAAAAAAAAATTAGATAGTAGTTTGTTTAATAGAATTGAATCCAACAAATAACGAGAAAGCTGAGCTGTCTTGCAGGTAAAGCTAATTGTTTTGTTTAATGGAAGGAGAAATCGTGATTAAGGTTAAAAAAATGATGATTAATTTTAATACAAGCATAATTAATTATTAAGCCACACGCATGGTTCTCCGGGAATCTCTCGCCTCCCTTTTCCCCCTTCTCCCGAGTGGGATATCTTGGACTTTGGCTGTATGCTCTGTTCACTTGTAAATTTTCAAAATCAAATTTAATTAAAAATAAAATTAAAAAAATTAAAAGTTAATAACCAAAAAAAGTATTGTATTACTTAAGAAGTAATTGAGTGCGTTTTTATTGCCACAATTAAATGAAAAAAGTGAGATTGGTTGGACGTTCTTTGCTATGTTATTGGTCCTATCATCAACAGTTTACAAACCTGCGGTGAATCTGTCAATATATTAATTGTATATATAAATTTTGTAATGGTTTGAAATTTATATCACATAATTTTAAAAATATTTTTAAAAAAACGGACGATAATATATTTACAGTTAATCATTTAGCTGCTGCTGTGGTAGGCATTGACCGAGGACCGAAATCCATGCTGCTGCACATGTGGCAACTGAAAATTATTATTATTATTGTTATTATTATTATAAGATTAACACTATGAGTTGCCTAAAAATTTTTATTTCTTTCTTCAATCCATTTTTATGTTCAATTTACACGTATTACTACGAGTAAAAAATAAATAAAATAAAAATATACAGATTGATAATTAAAATAAAATATATCAATGGTGTAGATTGTGGCTATTTTATATGATTATTGATAATTTTTTTATTTTTATTAATGCACTGTTTTCATTTTAATTTTTAAAATGTGCTATTTTTTTATTTTGCATTGAGAATTCGTCATCCAAAATGACGAGAAGCAAATATGTTTCCAACGAAGGTTAGGAATCAAAACATTAGGGATGGCCTATAAAAAAGTAAAAGTAACAAATAGTTATTAAATAAAAATAAAAATAAAAAAAATAATTTCAAACAAAAGAATAATATTTATTAAAATTATTAATAAAAATATTGAAATTACTTATCTACTATTCCTCATATATATATATATATATATATATCTTTATATCCAATTTTTAAATATTAGTATATTTATATCTATACTAAATTTAATATACTCACGCAACATATTAAAAACTCACAATAATTTTAAACTATCATCACATATCACTACTATTATTTCAAAAATTAAAAATTTATAATATTTATTCAAGTATAAATCTAAAATTATATCATTTATCTTATTATTATAAAAAATATATATATGTTGAAACTCGCCTTCTGACATGATAGATAATATTTGACTAATGACTACTAGATTTTTTGAAACTCGAGAGATGTGACTGATACATAAAAAATGATATTTCTTCTGATACGATAGATAATTTATATATTTATACATAATTTATATAAAAAATATATATATAAAGAGAGTCGATTAGCATACCAAAGAGGTAAATAGATAATTTTAATTTTTTTATTAATAATTTTAATAAATATTATTTTCTTCTTTGAAATTATTTTTTTCTTTCACTTTTACTTAATAACTATTTGTTAATTTAACTTTTTTAATTTTTTTTTTTTTTTGTTATGGCCATGGGAACTGGAGACGGAGATGGCGAGTTCTCAACAGTAATTTTTTTTTGTTGGAAACTCATCATACAGAATGGTAAGTTTTCAATTAATTTATTCACTTTCTCATATGACGAGTTCTCAATATAAGTTAAAAACAGTCTATTTCGGTAATTAATTTGAAAGTTGTTGTAAATGAAAAAATAAAAAAAATTATAATATTTGTATAAAATAATCGTGAATTGTTAATAGAGCATTAAATTTTTAATTATAATAAGTTTGATTTATAATAATCTCAATATAGATAAATAAAAAAGAAAAAAGAATCCATCAACAGGCATGTAATTGCAATTAATTTTTAAATGCTTGTTACCAAAAAAAAAAAAGTATAGGTGGCAAAAGGATGAATTCAGCTTCATATCCGATCATTTTGAAGTTTCAATTTATTTTATTTTTTCTTTTTCGTTGAGACAACGAAGTTAAAGCACTAATGACGTCTGCTAATGGTAATGCTGTATTTGATTTTTTTTATTTTTTAAATTTATATGAGATTGATTTAAAATTTTATTTAATTATTTAAAATAATATTTTTATTTTTAAATAATTTAAATAAAATTAAATCAATTAAAATTATAAAATTTTTATTCAAATTTAATTTAATATAAATTAGATTTATTAAATCAGACGGACATATTTATTCCTAACAATCAAAATCCTTGATGATGCCAGCCAATGTTCAGCAATATGCATTTACTCTTGGATTCTGAGTACCTTCGCCTCCATCTGTCACGCTTTTATCAAATTGAAAATGACATTAAAGCAGCGTAATATTTATTTTGGGACTGCCCCAAATAATCAAATGTTTGCGTGGTTGTGGATCGACCTTTGGTTTTGAGGTCTCTCTTCTGTATATTACCTATTTCCAATTTATTTTGATTAGCAATATTTGCGTATATTTCTTAGCAAAATCAATCATCATGCCACTGCCCCCCTCGCCAACCACTCAAAAATTCCACTTGTTGCTTTAATATGCATTTATTGTGTTGTAGTCAACAAATATTTGTTAAACCCACCGGAATTAGATAAGTTAGGAAAGAAACGAGTCACTTTCTACCTACTAAATAAACACTAGTCAATGCTTGATATTTGTTAAAAGATACAAATTTTTTTTATTATTGTTTGCTCTATAATTTTACTTTGTAACAATGAATTCAAATGTAAAAAAGAACAAACTACTTGATTTAGCAGGTAAAAAAAAATGTTTAATACATGCAAAAATTATATTTTTTATCGTAAAATAATTATCAAATTAAATTTAATTATTTAAATAAGTTATTATCATCAAAATTCGAGCAATTCGTGTCATATGCTTTAACAAGTAATAACTTAGCGTCTAAAGTTGGGCCAATCAATTTTTTTTAATTAACTTAATAACAATAGTCCAAAAAAAACCAATTCTAATATCCCATGATTTAATTCGGCTAAATCAAGACTTATGAGCTAGAATTTAATTCTTAATTAAAAATTTTGCTTATGTTGATCAATTTATTTCATTATATGACATTAACATCATTTACAAATTGCCTAAGCTTGTCCTTAGAAGACAACTTTATTCTTCTTGGTATATTAATAAGTGTCACTTGGATATTTCAAATGTCAATTTTATCTTTAATTCATCTCAATTGAACAAATTCAATTAAGTATTCCAAATTAGATCTTTTATTCAATCAAGTTTTCCTTTAATTGAATTTCATGTTTAATCTATAGATTATTTGCTTGATCGTGTATCACTCCTTAGGTTCTCAATGCATTTGGCAATGAGCACATAAGTTAATAATATTAACTTATACTCGTAGATTACGAGCGAGATCTAACACGATGAAAATTAATATCATTTTTCAAAAACAAAAATGAAATTTAAATTCAAAGCCCAACTTTGGGAATATAGTTTGGACCAAAACTCCTAAAAACAAACAAAACCCTAATTCTTAGATTCAAGCCCAATTTACTTTTTGGACAATTAAAATTTTTTCATTCCAAAATCCATCAAGAAGCAGGAAAACCTGTTATGTGAACAAAATGATGGGCAAAGCGTAACAAATTAAGGAGACCAATTTCATTTTATCGGAAAATGTAAGCCCAATCAATCCCTTTTCCTTAATTTTTTTTTTATGATACAATTTGCCTTATTTTTACATTATCCATTATTATAATATAAAAAAATGATCAAATCAATAAAAAAACAATCTAAACACGTAATAATCATAATCAATCAAAACGACAAATATACATATAAATAAATAAAACAAAAGCAAAGGGCAAAGAGAAGACAGAAGCTTTCATTTCACAATTTACAATTTACACCATTCTATAAATATATATATATATATATATATATATATATATTTGCTAAAAACGTTTTAAAATGTTAAGGTGAAAATAATTATCTTCTGCCTGCATTGGTTTTTGTTTGCTTTCATGAATGTGCCACAATGGTAGTAGGAGGCTTTTCTTTCTTTCTTTCTCCCTAAAATTGTTACTATTATTTTTAAATATAAAGGATCAGATTTATTTAATTTTATTTTGTCTTGCTACAGCTTCCTGTTGAATTGATTTATTTATGATCCCTTTGTATTGACATGGAGAAGTAATCAAATGACAATATCTGATCTCAAAATTATATATTTAAATGATCTCATTCATCATCCATAGCAATTTTAAATTTAAAATGTAAAAGATGAACATCCAATGGAGTTGATTAATGTGATTGAGAAAGTAGCTGTCAAATTGTGTCTTTAAATTTTCTCATTCATCATCCATGTTTTTGGATAAAAAAGCAGCATAGGCAACATTTTGAGAGTGCCTTAGTCCTGGAGGACTACTTCGTTCACCTTAAGGGGTAGGCTTCCATGTCTTTTTTTTAGTTAACTTGTAGTTTGTATAGTAACCTTCAGGGGTTTTAGGGTTCTAAGTGAAACTATTTAAAGATAGAGTTATTTATTAGATTTGGTAATTTGGTTTACAAAAGTTAAGCTTTGAATAAGATTTTTGTACATCCAGATTGATCTAATTTAATTTATTATTTAACAATAAAATAATATTTTATTTAAATTTAATTATAAAAATTAATATAAAATAATATTTTAATAATACAATAAAAAAATAAAATAGGCTTTCGAGCTAATCTTTGTCCAACACTGGCTTGGGTAATAAATTTTGAGACCCAGGTCCACCCAACTCCTTACACATCTAATTTCGAGTCAATAGGTGTTTAGTGTTTATCATATAAAAGAGTGAATTTTTGTATATGCTTTGAATGATAGATAAAAAGCGTCAATGACAGAATGGTAGTTTTAAGTGCATAAATAGACTGGTAGGTTTCTTGTCGTGACTTGTGAGATAGAGACCAAAACCTTAACGATTACGATAACAACATAATGAGTCCGAAATAGTTCCAACGCCTCCGCCAATGTCTTAACTCTTAAGATTAAGAAGAGGATCGCCCCTACCTATTTCTACATTTTCCTAGATACCTGCGTTTCAGGACTGAGATTATCTCTTTGGCAACGTCTTGCTGGTGGTGGAAGTGGTGAAGAGTGAAGACTGAACTAGAAGGTTAGCAATGGGACCTGGCGGACCGGGAGGAGGGCCAGGAGGACCTGGTGGATGGGGAGGAGGACCAGGAGGGCCTGGTGGATGGGGAGGAGGACCAGGAGGGCCTGGTGGTTGGGGTCCGGGTCCTGGGGGACCCGGCGGCTTCGGTCCCTGGGGTCCAGGGCCTGGAGGTCCATGGGGCCCTGGATTTGGAGGCCCTGGTTTTTGGCCTGGTGGGTTCTTTGGTGGCTTTGCGGATGGCTTGTGCAATATGATATCTTCCTGGTAAGCAATTCTCTCCTCCCATGTCAGGTTAAATGCGCTTTGATTTTTTTAGGTTTTTTTTTTTTTTTTTCCTCTAAACTAAAATTTCCGACCTTAACTTGTTTCGGATTGCAGTTTCTACTGTCTGTGCTGTTGTTGGCTACTACAAGACTGCTTCGGTGGACCCCGTGGCTATGGTCCTCCTCCCCCATTCTAATCCCTCTGTGTTTGCTGATCGTCGGTCATCTACTGCCTGTCGCTCTACTTGTGTTGTCTGCTGGTTACTGCTCTACTTGTGTTGTGCCTTGTAATAATCTTTACAATCCAGTTTTACACTTTTCTTCATCGCTCTCCATTTTTATTTCCAATAATATATTCACTATGATTATGCAAACTTAAAATCAGCAGCAATTACCGATAAATGTTATAAACAGATTTCCATTAGGAATGTTCACGGCTTTTTTTTTTCTTTTGCTTCCAAACTTGCAATTGTTGATCCCAGTTTAGACTGTTTTTGTTCAAACCTAACTCAGTATGCAACATAAATAAAATTTCCCTTTGCTAATATGTAAGGAAATTCCACGAGTGGATGTCTAGGCACAATAATCAGCTTTTGCTATATCTGTCTGCTATTCATGTTATATATATATATATATATATATATATATATATTAAAGGGTATAGACATTAGTTAAGCGGACTTTTTTAATATTCTTAATATTCACTCTACACCGGTCCGAACTTTGCTTTGAAAATGAAAATTGAAATTTGGGATGCTGGCATAACTTTCAGCCAATTTATCCTCCCTAGTATTGGCATATTTTATGAGTATAATTACGCTTCATATAAATGCGTATTGCATAAACTAAAACAACTCCAATCCTAAATTCCTAAGGGAAAAAACTTCTTCCCAAATTCACATTCAAAATGATAGATATAGCATCTTATCCACAATTGCGGGAGTAAATCGTTCTAGGACAAACCATCTGCCTTCACAAGCAGCTATTTGCCTTGCAGGCAGGCAAAAGGTGCACCCCAGAACTTCATAAGTAAATATCAACAATTATGCAAACTGTTAAAAAAGAATTTCCGATTAACATTTAAGAGGCAAAATTTGAGAAATGAGGAAGTGGAAATTTTTTAAATGGACAAAAGTCTCCAACAGGGAACCCCATTAACAAATTCGAGAAACCATTCAACAGATTTCTAGTTTCTTTTTGCTCAACGATCGGCGAGACAAAGCAAGTTAGCCAAGCGCACAACCAACAACATAGTGGTCATGTCTCGGCTGTTAATACAAACAGTTATATGTACAGCAAAGAACTAAAATAAAAGTTAAACAATCCTAACTGCTCATAGCGAAACCAGAAAGCACTAAAGTACCAAGAAACTTCGTATCAAGAACATGCCAAGTCCACAGCAAGAGTGTTACCCTGCAAACCAAACATCTGGCATCTGGCAATACCTGCAGTTTAAAACCCAGGAATTTTAACTACTTAAGATTTTTAAATCACATAACCCAGAATTCAAGGCCAAAAATGGATTAAACCAACAAATTACAGAAAAGTTGAAGCTTGCTATGCAAAAAGATAGCAAACTAGGTTTAATTATTTGTACCAATCCGGAAAATAAAAAAGGCATTGATAAAATTATGCTAATATTGAGATTCAAAATTGTCAAGAGTCGAGTCATGTTGAACTCATACCTGTTTGCAAGTCACTCACAAGCAATCTTAGTATCAAAGCTACTAAGGCATATAGCAAATGCCTGAAAAGCTGAGATTGGATACTGATAATCCATGGTGAATACATCCTTCCCCACTTTTCCGAACTGGAGAATGACATTCTCATGCTCCTGGCCAGCAACTCCATTTTCTGGAGATGCAACAAGCTGAAAATTTTTTACTGAAGCAACTGTCACCCGTCCATTGAAGTTCAGACACCAGCACTGGAGTTGTTCATGCCACCTGGGTGCCTTATTCCTCAATACCAGCATTCCATCTTTCTGGCTAGACAAAGGTCCAAAGTGGAAACTCTCTGCACGGGTTGATTTTGATCTAAAGAACGGCAGTGATGGGAAGGTATCCAGATTACTGTGTAGGAATTCAGTCTGCGTGGGAGCAACACCTCCAGGCTCAATAGAAGAGGCCGGGATGGCATCCATGACGCACTGCATTCTCCTTGGACCTCTATATTCCAGAATATGTTAGTTTCAGTAAGCATACAAAAACAAGGTGCTAATTAATAAACACCCCCAGATACAAAGAGATAGAAAGAGCAACTTTCAACATACACCTTACCTCGAACCCAGGACATTCAACTCATAAGAGATGTGGGCTACAGGATAGTTGCCAGCTGGTACACGAGGAGAAACTTGTTTCACATTAATTAGCCTGGTGAAGTGACTTTTAGTAACTTTGGCTCCGGCATTTGGAGGCTGTGCATCATAGACTGTGAATTTGGTCCCCAAAAAGTTTGATCTGTTAAAGCAAATCAAGGTACGTTTAGACTTCCGAAATGACCAATGTATGATGCATCAGTCAAATCATAATCAAGCTGACAATACCTCAACTTTCCAATGTAGGTACCACTTCCTTTTGACACATCATTTCCATTTAATGAGATGATATAATCTGTGCAGGTAGGACGGCGGCACTTCCTTGCAGCAAGAAGGAACTTTCCATCATCATTGGAAGCTGCCAATTAAATACATGAAGCAAAACAGTTTCACACATACAGCTAAGAAAAGATACAAAAGAGAAAAAAGGCACTCACCACATTATCAAATAGTCTAGACACTAAGTTTTTATGAATCTAACCACATAATATATCCTTAATATCAAGCAAAATCCTATGTCAGAACTCAGAAGACAACAGCACCATGAGAGTAAAGCTCAGAACAACAACACCCTGAAAGAAACACAAATACATAGAAGCAGCTAACCTTGATTCAAGCCAAGGTAAAGATAATATTTTTGGTTGCTACGGTTCCGTTTTATGTAACACTGAAGGAGGGAGTCCCTTGGACCAGGCTGCAAAAACAAAAACCAAAGACTGTAAACATGTATCCTAACTTTTTCAGTTACTTATCAAGGATAATTAATGAACAATGAAAACTGTTCCAAATACAAACAGAGAGCTTGTAGCCTATTCTATATTAATTTAGACAGATAAATATCAAGCAATTATACTGCCAAACAACTCTCAAGTTTGCAATTCATCTCAGAAGCAAAAAATAAAAAAATTTGGAAAATTGGGATATTGTGAAGGAGAATTTCATGATTTCATTGATCACTAGAATTCAAAATTTATGATGCAATAACTTACGAAGTAAACTTGTTGTGATGCAGCACGATAATGATAGAGTTCCCTACACATTTCTAACTTTAGATTCCTAAACTTCCTAAAGTGTATCACAAGGCAGTCCTAAATGCAATACACATCTCAGCTTAAACAAACCAGCAGAAGGGATATATTGCCCATCATTTTTCTCATTTATAAGCAGCATCAACCATCACTTATTAAAGCATCACGCATGTAACAAGAATACAACAGGAATAAGGGATTGCCACTAATTTTGTAAATGCCAAAAAAATGATATAAAAGAATCACTTTAAGATCAATGCATAACCAAATGAAAGGAATTCAATCAAACCAAAAATAAAATGTACCTAATAGAAAGGAAAAAAAAGACAGGCTGACATCTATTACCTGCTTCAATGAGATTGGGAACGTCAACTTGCTAGAAATTTCTGGGGTTTTCACAATTTCCTTCATAATCTCTCTCCAATTCCTACATACACCAGCACAAACGACCACATTCTTTCGCAAAGGCCAGGTACTCTCCGATGCCTCTAGTCTCATCAAGACATCCCTCAAAAGCTCAGGCGGCATGTTCGCCCAACAACTCTGCTTGAACACATCAACTGGAACTGAGCTATCCTGAACTACCCTGTGTGACCTTGATCTCATGCCATACCCAAACTTCACATCAAACCCTTTTCTGGATATACTTCCCAACTCCCCCTTCATATCCTGGATAATGCTCTTAAATGACATTGATGCCTTCTTCTAATCCTCTAAAATCCAATGATAACTTAAAAAGGCACTTCACCTCTAAACTAAAAACATCCAATTCCAAATATCTAAACCAAACACCATAAAACCCCAAAATCGCAGCTCTCAAACACAGAAGTGTAACCGAATTAAACACTAATGATTTGAATTGTGCAGGTATATCCTCCAAAAGTCTAATCAACCCACATTCCAAAATAGTCTCAAAATTCATACAGAAATAAGCTAATAAGCACAAAGCAACATGATCCAGAACCAGAAGTCTAATAAGATCGAAGCACAACTCGAAAAACTGAAGTGACTCTGAGGCCCATAGTCACCAGTTCTCCTCCAAAACAATGTAGATTGCCATACCTCACACCTAGAAATAGCATCAAGAGTCAAGACACAACACTAGGCACCAAAATCTTAGAGTTTAATCTATACTACAAAACTTTAACTGAACAAAGAAGCATCCATAAAAAAGATAAACAAACTTAAAAGAAACAATACTCAAACAAACTTCCGCAGATCTCTCCCCTTATCCTAACCAACCAAGACCCATAAAACTACCAGATAATAAGAAACGAGCCAATTTATCAAACCTCAGAAAAGATCAAAGCACGTGCAAGAACATCCGGATCAACATGGATCGGGTTTTCGGATCGTATGCTCGAACCGGATTTTTGGGTTCGATGAAGTCTGAGGTCCTTTGGGTAAGAGTGAAATAGGAGGCTGCAGGAGGTGCAGAAAGAAAGGAAGAAAGTTTAGGGCTAAATGGACAATGTTGTTTCGGTTGGGTTTGGTGCGGTTTTTTGTGTGGTGATGTGTGGAGCTGGGGGGGTTCCCTAGACAAGAATTTTCACTGGGGTAGAGCGGATGGGTCCCATCTGCTCCTTATCCAATACTACCCCTTTGTCTGAAACCCTAAGCGCAGAGCTCAGCCCGCCCGGATTCGACTTTCTCACTTTTCTTTTCGCATATTCGCGCATTATAATTTAAGCCTAAACCATAGTTTGGTGCTCGGGTTCTCTTCTCACTCTGAGTTTAAAAAAACAAAAAGAGAGAGACTTCCAATTCCACATTATCCATGTTCTTTGGTTTAACCATTGGTACATTCTGCATTGCATTTTTTTAAACAATTTTCTAATACGTTTATGTTTTTCATCTAAACGGATAAGTTAATTCTATATTAAAATTTAAAGGAAAGTGGTTAATAATATACTCATAATTAAAGGTTATACAATACAGTACATGGTAAGTGTATTCAAATAAACAAAAAATAAGATAATGGAAATATTAATATACCAATAATATCCAAATCCTATAATTGGTATAAGGTTTTTTTAGATGAAATGTAAGTTTTTATGGTAAGATGATAAGATAAAAATTAAATAAATCGGTCAATGAGACTTTAGTTTAGTGATAAAGAAGAAGCCTTAAAACTTTAAGAAACTTTCAAATTCAAGTCTCATTATACGTGAGATTTATCTAACTTTATTTTAAATTTATCTAATTATATTTTAATAGATATTATAAGGGTGAAATAATTCTTCCATTTACAATAAAATTGAGATTTCACATATTTTCTTTTCAAAAACAAGTAAACAATACATGATTAAAAAATGGGTTTTATTTTTCTAAAAAAATAAATAAATAAATAGAAGCTTCAAGGGAGAAAAAAATTTAAATATCGAAAAAAATAAAAAGGATTTCTTTTCTTTTATTTTGATTTTTCTCCTATTTTGTGTTTTCTAGTTTAATTTTTTTTT
>JBBYHK010000004.1:10066001-10087337 GCA_038382065.1 Adansonia grandidieri
CCAAAGTATTTTATCATCCAATCAATTCAATTTCCACTATCATCTCTCTTTGTTTCTTCGAATTTCAATTCTTGATAAGTAAATAATGTTTTAAGGTTTTTTTTTTTTCATTGCCTAATAGCTAAATAAATAAGATTTTGGTTTTTAAACCAATAAATATTTTTTTTAATATTATTTCGAAACATCAATCTTTGTTCTTAACGATAAATTTGCAAATATTTTTATAATAAATTTTTTAATAAAAAAGAAAATATATAACTAAAAATTAGTCAAAATTTAATTTAAATAAAAATTATTAATCAAGCAAATTCTACTTTAATAAGGATTTTAATTTTTTAAAATAAAATAATGAATATTGAATTTTTAATAAAAGAATCAATAAAAAAAGATAAAATATTTAATTTAATAAATTAATAAAATTATATATTATTCTCTATTTATATTTTTAAAATTAATTTTGTATATGTAGTATTATATTAATAATGATATTGATATAATTATACTCACCAAATTCAATATTGGTATATTCTCCTTTTATTAGCATTTAGTAGATAAGTTGTAAATAGAGTTTATTTTACACTGTTAACAATCATCATTATTTTGCAAAATTTAGTGAAACAGAAGTTTGGTAAAGTGAGAAACTGTAACGTCATTTTGTGACGAAAGTGAAACCCAAAGGGAACAAAAGGAGCAAGGTAATGAAGGCGGTAGGCCAGCGAGTCGCAAAGCTTGCCGACTGGCGTGGGTTGCACCACCCCCAGTCTGACGGTCATGATTTCACCATGCTCCTTTCCGGTTTCGGCAACAAAAAGGAAATAATTAAATAATACCGAAATAAAGCTAATAAAACGAATACCGTGACAGGCTATATGAACAATCTCCATCTGACAAGTTTGTAGGGTGGGGCAACGCCCACGTGTCGTTCTCTGAACTATCCTGTTTGTCTGGGCCTGTTTGCATTGCAGGCACTATCGGGCGGCCAAACCGGGAGTAACGGCGTTATCAACGTAGCTTCCGTCGATTGGTTAAAACAGGTCCTGGTCCTGGTTTTGATTCCCGCGGTGGGGCTTACGGAGATCGATGTTAACAGAGAAGACTCTGAAACACTGAATACGGAGCTGTCTTTTTGCTGCCTTTTACATTATTCATTTGGCCAACCGGTCTGGTGAGTAATTTAGACGTATCGTTTTCACCGCTGTAATTGCTCCGTTGTTACTGTACTCCATTAAAAAAAAATTAAAAAAAAGAAAGCTTTTTCTCCTACGACCCGAATGTAAACTCTAAAAATATTGTCAAATCCAATAAATTATCCTAATCTCTGCTGAAAAACTTCGTGGATAAACTAGTGTTAATGGTAAGTGTGCAAAATTAGACCACATTAAAGCAAAATCAAATACAAATTGGATCATCACATATTAATCCAAAAGATAAACTCACCTATCCAACCATCAGATTTGATCATCAAAGGATCATGGGAAATCAGAGGTCAAAACACACCAGGAACCCATCCAAATAACGGTTGTTATTTGTTAATCAACTAAGTCTCATCTGATTACCAAGTACTTTATTATTATTAACATATACAATTTTAATTAAATCTTCCTCAAAATATTCGAAAGGGTAAAAAGAAAGAGGCGGAGAATGCCATAAGATCGAGTTCCATATGCAATCAAAGCGCATGTGCGTGACAAATGGCAATAAAACGCCTAGTGTATATTGGTGCCCAAATTTGCGAGTATCGTCGGAGATCAACGACGAAGAGCGCACACCCCTTCCCCCAAAGGATAATAGGAAAAAAAATAAATAAATAAAGAATAGGGGGAGGCGTGAGAGGCTGACACATTAAACACGACAACCGTACGTAGTGACTGCTGCGCATCATCAACATCTCTGAATATTCAGACAAACAAAGAAAGTAGGAGGGAGAAAGAATTAATGCCAGTTCAGACTTTTCTTTAAATGAGATACTTTGATAATTTGATACTTAATTTATTTTTTAATTATTTTAAAATTAGATTAAATGATATTCAAATAAAAAAATTTTATTCATAAGAGTTGAAATTAAAATATTATTTAAAGATATTAAATTTTTCATCATTTGATTTAATAAATGCTGATAAACAATAATATTAGTTCTAATTAAAATCTAAAAAATTTAAATTTTTTTAATTTAAGTATCAGTTTAAGGGTTTTAAATTATGATTATAAATACAAATAATTGTAGTAAATAGATGTTGTTAAGATGTGTCGTTACGTTACTTTAACCGGCAGTATATACCTTCAAAACGGTCACCTTTCTGTCTTCTCTTCTCTTGCATGCACTTTGGGCAAACGATAAAAACGTTTTTGCATTAGTAATCTTATGAAAACTGAGAGGGAAAGGGGAGTACGGGGGCCAAGGGATTGAAAGAGAGAGCTTGTTTCTGCGGTGTCACGCCCGGCCCCCCCGATTCTCAAAGGAGTCTTAAGAGTTTGTCAATTTTTTTTAATATATTATTTACAAAATTTAAACTTACATTGCATACACCTTTGCCTTTGCACTTTCTCTTCCTCTCACGTTTTATTTGTTGCATCTTCATTATTCCGGGAAAGAAGCTACTTCTTTTATATATACTCCATCTTTTGGGTTTGAAAAAAGAGAGAAAAGAGGAAGATAGATGGATGGTGAACGAAAGGGTTTGAAGGCTAAGGTTCCTTTTCACTCTAGAAGACGTATCGACATCGATGGCTTGCGTCCTCCGAGCAGTCGAGGTTCTCAGTCTCTTAAACTTCCGTTAGTTTTGGGTTTTCTTTTATCCTTATCTATTTATCCCAAAACTTGTTTATCAAGAAACAACCATATTCAATAAACTTGATACTGCTTACTTCTTATATTTGTTCATTGTAGCATGATGAGATGTAATAATGTCTTTGTTTTCTTTGGTTGAACTTGTAGGGGCGAAGATTATTCTTCAGAGAAGTCATAAAAAGCATTATGTATTTGTTATTTCTTTTTATATTTCGTTTCAACCTCAAATAGTACGACAAACAGTTGGAAATTAACCAATCTTCTGATTTGTTTTTTGATCCTAACTCTAGGCTTTTAATCTGTAGAATGGTACCCACACCCCATTGTTTCGATTTATTCATCACTGATCACCAAAACTGGCTTCCTTTTTGGTCGCGTGTGTTTTGAGGTACTGCTATATATTAGATTGGTTTTGAGTGTTGTGGCTTGATTTTTGTTTTGAAATCAGGTGAAAAAGATGATCTGCATATCGACCTATGGCATGCATGCGCGGGTCCTTCTGTTTACGTGCCACGCGCTGGAGAAAAGGTTCTGTACTTCCCTCAAGGTCACCTGGAACAGGTTCTATGATCCCCTCGTTATAGCTTGTTCTTTTCTTTATCCGGTTAAGCAAACCTTTTAGTCTACTCAAATCAATAATTAATTAAGCATTTGCATGAATAAATATTTGCTTGTGTATTCACTTGTATGTTTTGATGATTGAGCTTTTGATGCAGGTGGAGGCATATATGAATCAAGATGAGACAATGGAAATGCCCATTTACAATTTGCCTTCTAAGATTCTTTGCAGGGTGATGCATGTTCAGCTTAAGGTATCCGCTACAAATGTACATTTTATTGTCTCCTAATGACTTCAATTGGAATAATGGACTAGTTACATTTTCAAGCGGTCATTTTTTTTTAAATGTAACCACGCAAGCTCATTATAAGTTGTTGTTTTATGCAATTCTTTGTCGCAATGCAGGTTGAACCTGGCACAGATGAGGTCTTTGCACAAATAACTTTGCTTCCACAGGCAGAGGTTAGATATTGAGATGTTGAATTGTTTTCATTTGCTTTGCTTTAGAGTCACCCTAGGTTACATATGCTTGATGCATTCAAATGATACAGCAACTAGATTGAGTTCACTTTCATTTATTGCCTAAATTTTTCATTGCCATTAATGCTTTTCTGCCTTAATAGCAAGATAAGCTAAGTGTGGAGCATGAAAATTATCATGCTTTACCTCAGAAAGCTTGTTCACAGTTCTTTAGCAAGAAACTCACTCCATCTGATACAAGCACGCATGGTGGATTCTCTATTCCGAAGCGATATGCTGATGATGGGTGTCTTCCAACCCTGGTTGGTATTCTTTATGTGAACCTTTTTGTCTTTTTCGAAGATTAGATATTATGCATTTAAGAAGCTGTCTTAAACTAATAGCATCAGGGTTTTTATTTTCTTCACAATAATTAATAAAGGATGCGGAATCAGGTAACTTGCCAGGTCTAACAAGTAATCAAATTATTTGTGAAAATGTAAATAGCCAGGCTAGTGTCTTCCAGTCTTAAGGCTTATATGTATTTATGGCTTTTAGCATGATTATTTTCAATGTGGAACCAGTTTTACCACATCAAGCTAGTCTTAACTGATCGGGATAGGCCATCTCATTCATAAGTTGTTAAGTCATGCATATTTGTTGCAGGATATGTCTCAGCAAATCCCACAGCAGGAATTGGTCGCAATAGACTTGCATGGTTTTGAGTGGCGCTTTCGACATATTTTTCGCGGTACCTTAACACTGATCTGCATTTAAACCTGGGATAATTTAAGCATTATCATGATCAACTCATTGCACCCAGAAAGTAACTATAGATGTCCCAAAAAAATCACCTATTGTGTTAAAGTAACACATTATATACTCAAAAATTGTTCTAGTACCTAGGAATAGTGCCTGGATTATTGAAATGCTAATTTAAATTGGATCCATTTATTGAAACTTTCAGATTATTCTTGCAATAGAAAGGGCTAACGAAGAAAAAAGGGCCCATTGTTTATTGCCAATGAAATTTCACGTACTTGCTTTAAGTTATTTATGAAGTGCTGTTTATCCTAATGTCCTTATGTTTTTGTAAAAACATTTATTTTACAGTATTCTTTGTTTCCTTTGAAAGCTACTTCATATAGTTAAACTCTCCTTATGGACTTTATTCCCGTTCGAATGTAGGTCAACCAAGAAGGCACTTGCTTACCAGCGGTTGGAGTACATTTGTGACTTCAAAGAAGCTTGTTGCTGGGGATGCATTTATCTTACTTAGGTTTGGAAGTCATGATGGAATTTCCTTTTTTAGAATGTTGGTTTTTTGGTATATGCTATATACATTAAGTTATGAATAAAGCAAATAATTTCAAGAAAAAAATGATTGTTCTCTAGAGGGGAAAATGGAGAGCTTCGTGTAGGAATTCGTCGGGCAATGACAACACTGAACTATACGCCAACATCCGTCATATCTGGTCATAGCATGCGACATGGCATACTTGCAAGTGCTTTCCATGCCTTTTCTACCAGAAGTATGTTTACTGTCTACTACCGTCCTTGGTAAGTTGTGACATCCCAATAGATTTACAACTTTACTTGTCACACAGGAACTGAAAGAGCGGGGCGTTCATTAATTCTTGCATCTTTGCAGGACAAGTTCTTCTGAATTCATCATCTCACTTAATCAGTATATGAAAGCTCAATTCGACTACTGCATTGGGACAAGAATCGGGATGCAATTTGAAGGCGACGAATGTGGGGAACAAAGGTGCCCATCCTATCATTTGCTAGTACTTTTATCAGAATCTTTCATGGGACTAAATGCATAGTACTACATTTTGGATTAGTTTCTTCATTTGTATTTCAAAACCTTGCAAATGAAGTAGTAGTTGTTGCGTATGTTTTGAAAATTTGAAGAATGTTTTATTTCCTACTACCTCTAACCTAATGCACTCTTCTTGAAACCAGAGCTGTTGGCACTATCATAAGCACCGAAGACGTCGATCATATTAGGTGGCCCAATTCTGAATGGAGACGTCTGAAAGTAACGTGTACTCTTTTTAATGCATGATTAAACGATCTTTGAAAAATGATTTCTAGCTCAAGATTCATATATTCAATCAATTCATGGTTCTACGTTTTCTTAGGTGAAATGGGATCCCATAGCTGGTGCAGTTTTGCTTCCTGAAAGAGTTTGTCCTTGGAACATTGATCCAATGGAATCCCCGCACAGGAAGAAACTTTTCATTCTGCATAACCAAAAGAAGGCTCGTACCGATGATGCATCAACCTCTGGGTTTTCTAGCCTGTTTATTGATGGTCTGAATCTGGAGAATATGATCATATTAGTTCTCCAATTTATAGTAACCTTGGTAGACTCTGCAGCTACTGACCATAATTTCTTCTTTACCAGGCATGTGGCATGGTTCAGTTCAATATGAATCTCAAAGTAGCTCAGGGGTCTTGCAAGGTCAAGAAGATATTGACACAGATGGGAATCAATCCGGTGCACTAAGACAACTATTACCACATTTTCCCCAACTAAATCCCAGTTGTGCCTCAATGCAACAGCAGATGGAGAACCAACTGAAGATTCAGATTCCGATTCGAAACTCATTTCATCAGTGTACCAGCGGCACGGCACTCTTTCCTGGTGGAAAAATAGCAAGTTTGGGTCTTCATAATAGTTGGCCCCCAACATTCTCCACTAATGGAGTTCACGAAGATGCTCTTGCTAGCAGAAAATTTTCAGTTCCAAATGCAAATTCTCAGGAACGGAGAACTTTAGAACTAAGGAATCAAAATGAAACTTCAATGTGCGAACCAAACGGTGGTCATGGCTACATGCTTTTTGGAGTAAATTTAGTAAACGGGCCACCACCGGAGCCCCCTTCACCACAACTTCTCACTTCTAATGATCACGAAAGTCTTTGTTCTATTCATCGAACATCTCAGTCAACTGTTTCAGAACCTTCTAAAGGAACATCTAGCAACCAGTGCAACAATTGTTGCTCTGTTAGCAACCGGCGTTGCACCAAGGTACTGCTTCTTTTCTTGATAATTCTACATTTTTTGTGCTTGCTTCAATGAAAATCCACCTGCTTTTCGTACTTGTTTCTTCATGCTTAAGGTAACATTCATTCAACAGCTCAATGGATGAAGTGTTTCTGAATAGGGAGCTAAGTTGAATTGCAAATTGATTGTTGGATCAATGTGTTATATAAAGTTGTCAATCATAGTCCATTTTCTCCAGATTTTCCTTTTTGCAGCCTGAGTTATTGTTAAAACAATTGTTTCCAGAAAATGGCAATGAGAACATTCCTTTCTCGTTTAGGTGCTCAAGTATGGGACTGCTCTTGGAAGATCACTTGATCTCACTCGATTTGATGGTTATGAAGACCTCATCCATGAGCTCGATCGCATGTTTGATTTTAATGGAAGATTGATTGATGGAAGCAGCGGCTGGCATCTAACTTATGCTGATGATGAAGGCGATATGATGCTGATTGGAGATCATTACCCATGGCAGTTAAGTGCAAAACTAATCACAAATCCTATTAACACCCCCATCCTCCAACTGCCAAAACAATGTATTTCATCCATTTTAACTTTGATATTGACTTAACCAGACGTCATTGCAATTACAGGAAATTTCAGTATGAAGTCCGAAGGATGCTTATCTTCCCAAAGGAAGACATGGACAGGCCGCATCCGAGCTCGCCATATTCAACATCTCACTAAAGGGTCTTGTGCTGAAAGTCTTTTAGATCATCAGTCTCATCTTGTTGAGTGCTTTCCCATACGGAGGAAGAAATGCCCGAATGCAAACTTTGTGAACGAAAAAGTTGTATGTTCTTCACATTTTTTGTTGTTTTCAAGGAGACTATTTCAGTCAATGGCAACTGCATCTCTGAATGCTGCCACGCACGTCGATTACATAGATGCACTTACGAACTAAGTCCAGAGTTTTGGGGATGGTCAAAGGTGGACATAACAGTTTTTATGGAACAAGACTATGGGTATAAACCATATGACATCCGGATTTTCCTCTCAAAATCAAACATCATAAGAACAGAAATAATTAACCGAGCAATGAAATCTTTCTTTATTTCATCCTTTGCAACTTATACAAACAAAAAAAAAATACGAATTTTATATAAATATATAAATTATTTGATTTTGATATCCCGACAACTATTTACTAGAGACTGTTTTATCACAAGGTCCCTAAGTGCATTTATTGACGTTGTCTCGGAGCCAAAATCATCAGTTCTGACAGATAACATATGGCCTCGCTCCACAGATTCAGACTCATATGAAAACACAGATTATTTTGATTGGACTGGCCGAAAATGGGCAACTTAGCAGGGAAGGACAAGTGGAAAATTGATGGTGAATTTACAGAATTGAATCACTGGGTTAGGGAAGAGGAATTCAAAGTGGGCCCGCTTTACAGCCAAGATTTATCAACCCTAGAATCATTGTGTAGAGCTAAAGGTTGTTAGAGACTAGACAAGGTGACGTCTCCTTGACAGAACGGCAACCCACGTCCTTCACACAACAATCGAGTTGGTCTTAAAGTTTTCTTTTACCCCAAACACTGCTTGGAAAAGAAGAAAAATAATCTGCCTCCCCGTCTTTACCGTCACAAACTTTATACTATTTTACGGAATGATTAAACTACAAAAGGCAGTGTACTTACTCGTATAAACAAATGCAAAATATATTTGAAAAAGCTCAAAGGCTAGCACAGTTTAAACCAACACCCTTTTTCGTTTTGACTCTCTTTACCACCTCCTCCAGTTTTCTTCTTCGCATGGCTCTCATGAACAATGTCCTGGTCTGCACGCCATTGGAATGTGAGAGCTTGGAAGAAATGATGGCTTCCATGGAGCAGGCAAAGGCAGAAGGTGCAGATCTTGTGGAACTTCGCATGGCATCCATGGCAGTCTCTCACCTTTCTGAAGTTGACAAACTTATTAAGCAAAGAACTCTTCCTGCTATTGTCTCCTTCAGGTAAAAATCCTCCCTACCTGTCCAATGCAAACCTAAAAAGGACAATGATATATTTTGGACGATGATGTCTCTCTTTGCTCCTAGACAGACAGACAGACACACACACACACACACACACACACATACATATATATATATGCATCTTTTTCACCAATTATTTCCTTAAATGTCATCTCGTTTTCCGAAAGTCAAATATTTTATTTGATTATCATGCAATTTGTTAACCCCCAAAAAAATGGTTTTCCATATTTTATAGTACTTTCCATTGGTATTACTTTGTTTTTTCACTCAAAGCATTATTAATTAATATTAATTTTTTTATTAAAAAAAAGTACAAACCCAATTTTGAGATCTTCAATGATCAATTTTTTTTTTTTGAGATTTTTATTTATTACTAAAATTTGGATATCCTTTTTTTTAGACGATGTTATAAAAAATTATTTTAAAAAATACGAAAAAATTATTAAAATAAAAATATGTTTGTAGTTTATTTTATAAGAATCAAGTAATTTTTTTTTTAAATGTGATTTACAAAAATAAATAAAAACTATAAGTATCATTAAATTTGTTTTATTTTTTTATATTATTTTAATTTTTATCTACATTCTTTCAGAACATTGTATATATATAATATAGATTGTGCTTAATTATCTTTTATTGAGTTAGATAGGGATAATTTGAAGTCCAAAAATTTTTAATAATTGTTTTTATTTTTTATTATTTTAAAAGATCCAATTTTCAATAGTAGTCACTAGAGCGAAAGAGAGAGCACATTACATTAGCACATGCAAATAGGTCCATCCACCAAGCATTTTGTCACATGTACGAATAAAAATAATAATAATAATAATAATAATTAAATATTATATTTTATTATAAAATAATTATTGATTTAAATCAAATAAAAATATCGAGCAACAAACTGACACATTTTATGTACAAATTCAATTTAAAAATTAATGCCTGACGCCAACGTTGATTGATATTGATTCACATGCAAAATGTTAAACGTAGGATATCTACCGAAGGGCCTACACGAGAATTCTGGATAACATTGACACTATTTACCACTACTACTACTACGGTAATATATACAAATAATAAAATTATATAAATCGAAGAGATTCGTATTAAATTTATGAAATATTATTTATTTTGATTTATTGAATTTTAAATTTTCTGTTTATAAAAGATGCGAATAAATTTTTATTTATATTACCATAATAAATTTTTAAAATTTTTGATTTCAAATTAAAATGTTCCATATATGTATATTATAAATTAAAGTTGAAAAAAGAATAATTGATATCAAACTCAAATTAATACGATAGTTGTGAAACACTTATAGTGATTGGATCAAGAGATTATTAAAGCCCACGAAGTTCTAAGTAGAAGTGATCCTTCTGAGAAGAAAAAGGAATTGCCGACACATACAAGAGCCAAGAGTAGACTTGTCCCAGGGTGTAATTAAAGTTGATCTGAATTATTATGTTTAATAATAATTTTTTATTTAAAATTAATTATAAAATTTATAAATATTAATATTAAAATAATAAAATGAATTTTTTTTAAGTTAATCCAACTTGAACTTAAAAAAATAAATAAATTTTTGAGTCATAATTCAGACCTTATCCGTAAAAAAGTCTTACAAGGAGGAATGGATGGTTATGGGTTGCCTTTCCGTTCAAAGTGGCAGCGGCCTCATTACCAAAGGAAATTTTTAACAGTATGAGCCATTATTACTTGTCAGCAACTGCTAAAAGACCTGCAAATAACTGAATAAATTCACAAGCAACTTCGTATCAATAATTGTCAGCAAAGCAAAGCAAACCAAATTATCAATAATTGTCTGCGTACAAATACAAGCATGGGACACATTATTAAGGGTTCACTATCATCACGTAAGTTCTTTAATTACAGGCTCAAATCATCCCGGACCTTGATCAAGGAAGGTTGTTACAATACTTGCTTGAAAGTTTTGAAAAGGGCACTAGAACTAGATGTTGAATTCGTTGAAATGGACTATGAGGTATGATAACATTCGTTTCTTATCGAATTTCGACATTTTCTGGATTTTGTATTAAGTAGATATCGATTCCTTTAAGCAATCGCAATGTAGCCATAAAGCCTTCTTGTTAGATAATAACTTGTTGAACAAGAAAGTATTAATTTTGATGCAATTGACTGACTGAATTGAAAACTTTTTTCCAGGTGGCTTCTGACGGCAATATGGCGGAATTCTTGTACAACCGGTCAAATAGCAGAATAATAGTTTCCAGCTATGTCAATGGTGGGAAACCTTCAGTAGAGAAGCTTGCTGATTTGATTGCATGCATGCAGGCCACTACTGCAGATGTTATCAAACTTGACATCTGTGTCGATTATATTACAGATCTGGCACCAATTTTTACGGTTCTCACCCACAGTCAGGTACTAGTTTCAGAGAAAATCTTTCAATTTCAACATGGTTTGCTAGGGAAAAAGGCATTTCAATCTATTTATCTTTTCCTATCAGGTACCATTGATTGCTATGGCAGTTGGCAGTAGAGGTCTGATAAGCCAACTGTTAGGACCAAAATTTGGTGGTTTTTTGGTATATGGATCTCTGGGAGGAAAACCAGTCCCTGGATTGCCCTCTCTTCTCAGCCTTAGACAAGTTTACAGGCTCGAATATGTAAATTCGGATACAAAAGTTTTCGGACTCATCTCGAATCCAGTTGGGCATAGTAAAGGCCCTATTCTTCACAACCCTACCTTCAGACATATAGGATATAATGGAATTTATGTTCCTATGCTTGTTGATGATATTAAGGAATTTTTCGAAACCTATACAGGCCCTGACTTCGCAGGTTTCAGGTATATATAAAAATATAACATTTCCAGGGGGAAGATAACCCGAAATACTTGTTTGACATATGACTTAACTTTCCTTTTCAATGTTTCTTTTGGAAGTTCAAATACTACGACTTGCAGTAGCAAAACTCTGTATGATATAAGCAGCATATTGTAATCCATGGCTTTCGTCCCTCGTGATTCTTGAACTTTGCAGTGTTGGAATTCCACATAAGGAAGCAGCAGTCGCGTGCTGTGATGAGGTCCATCCACTGGCAAAGGTCTGAAAATATTTTATTTTTTGAATTGGCTTTACTTTTTTGGGAAATGAATCAGTAAAATTTGACCCTTATGTAGGACCATGACTACCCAAGTTTCAGGTCTTACAATAGTTCTTCTATCTGGACGCAGTGAATAACATGGAGGAACTTCAATTTCATTGCAATTGAAGATATATTAGTCAAAATTCTAAGCTGATTCTGCTGTTTTATATATATATATATATATATACACACCTCTTCTGACTGCATGTGACATTCTTTGTCAATCAGTCCATAGGAGCAGTAAACACCATTGTAAGGAGGCCCATTGATGGGAAGTTGATTGGTTATAACACAGACTGTGAAGCTTCCATCTCAGCTATAGAGGATGCACTAAGAGGTACATGACATAATGTATTTTTTTAGTTCTTTGGTGACTGGCCCTATAGAGATTCGGAGATAATCAGTTCGGAATTTTGAGCATTTAGCTTGTTCCATCAAATTTGAACATGTCATTGGCTTCAACAGAAAGGCAGGCTAGCTGCAATGGAGCGCCCCATAGTACTTCTTCTACTATATCTGGAAGAACATTTGTTTTGATTGGAGCAGGAGGTGCAGGAAGAGCACTAGCTTTTGGTGCCAAACGTAAAGGGGCCAGGATCATCATTTTCAACCGCAATTATGGTAAAGATTATGTTGCCAGTCTTCCCTTCATGCCATTCCTTTTTGTTTCTGCCGAACTTGATATCCTTTTAATGAATTCTTGGCCTGCCAGAGAGAGCAAAAGCCCTTGCCAACGTGGTTTCTGGGGAAGCATTGCCATATGAAGCTTTAACAAAATTCTGCCCAGAGAAGGGAGCGATCCTTGCAAATTCATCTGCTGTTGGAATGGAACCAAATTCACATCAAAGTCCTGTTCCAAAGGTGCCTCTCCTTCTCCCTCATTATACAAGTCAATTCATTCACATCAGTATATCCTTCATGTTTCCATGCTTGTTTCAGGAGGCTTTGAGAGCATATGACCTAGTTTTCGATGCTGTTTACACTCCTAGAAAGACGCGACTCTTGAAGGAGGCTGCTGAGGTTGGAGTCATTCCAGTGAGTGGAGTTGAGATGTTTGTCAGGCAGGCTCTAGGTCAATTCAGGCTGTTCACTGGTGGCTTGGGTAGTAATCTTCACCGTTTTCGTCTCCAATGTTGGCAAAAACTGGACATTGTTTTGGTCAAAATTTCCTAAAATATCAGAACTGATTTATTTTGAACCTTAATGATTCTTTGCAGCTCCTGAAGACTTCATGCGCGAACTCGTTATGGAACAATTCTGAATCTTAGCAAACATAATGCTCAAAATAACACATTCTCTTCTGGGATGTTTTAAGTTGAAAATATGTGAAGGTCAATCTCCTATTGGTTTTTACTGGTGAACCAATACTGCTTCCTATTTCTTAACTCAAAAACACCGACGCAACAGAGTGCCCCATGCAAATTACATGCTAGTTAAAATTGTGCTAGTTTTCATTAAATGTAAGCAATTTATCCAAATTGTGCGATGGATTGTTTCAAACACTATTGCTGGCTAGAATACAACTCCTCTTTTATGCATTTCTTCGTGAATCCCGTTCAATCTCTCTGGAAGTAGTTTACAATTCCATTGTAAATGGTAATATAGCTGAATTTTATTATACTGTTTTTACTTCTTCTTTTTTTGTCTTTTTTCTTTTTCTCAGTTTAAAGTAATTTCATGTCATGTTGTGTAACCGTATTGAAGGCTAACCATCTAAAATCAGAAGGTTTCATTTGTGATTAGCCTAGTGTTGTTCCCAGAATAAAAAAACCAGATGAAATTTGGACTCTACCATCATAATTTCAAAATATATCCTTTGAGCAGAATTTATAACACTTTAAATCTTACTGCACCTGATCTGGTGAAGGAAATTTCGATCTCTTAAATGATGTTAAACCTCAATCTACCACCAAATTATGCCCACTAACATACTTTGCATCATCTGATGCAAGATAGACTGCAGCATCAGCTACATCACTTGCTTCCAATGTTACTTTGCCTAGCACACCAAATTTATGTATCATTTTCACGAGCAGCTCAAAATCAAGTTCGGATAAATCTGGCTCATCTCATTCATCCTAAATGGAGTTGGAACTGCAAGTGATACGCAGTTGATGCGGATTCCATGCTGGCATAGGTCAGCCGCCATGGACTTAACAATCCCAATAACAGCAGATTTCGACATGCTATAAGTATGTTGAGCTAGTCCACCCATGATTCCTGTGACAATAGCTGTGCACAGAATGGACCCAACTGCACGAGGGATCATCACATGCGAAGCATGTTTGATCCCGGCCAAGGCTCCTCGCACATTGACGTCTATGACTCTGTCGAAAACTGCAAGGTCAACAATGCTAGGAGAGCTGCAACAAGATACACCAGCATTAGTGTACATAATATCCAATCGATTGTGTTTGGTGATAGCAAAATCAACAGCACCTAAGATATCTGATTCTTTCGTTACATCGCAGAGAGTAAAAGTGGCACTAGGTCCAAGTTCTTTCGCTGTTTCTTGCCCAAGTTGGTGTTGTATATCAGCAATGACAACTTTGGCACCATTATTAATGAATTTCGCCACTGCTTCCTTTCCAATGCCACTTGCTGCCCAGTGATTAATGCTACTTCGCATTCTATCTTGCTTTGATAGCAATATACAACGAACAAAAGATTTTAATTACAGCAAATAAGAGGCATAAAAACTAAAAAGTCCGCCCACGGCAATGCACGAAAATGCCATTTGACATCAAAAGTTTATGGCATTGATCTTTCCTTCCATTGAGAATGTTTTAGTTTCGAAACCCCCCTCCCCCTCCGACATGAAGGCAACTGTTTTTGCTAGCAGATTTAATATATGTCTAAAAAGTTACTAGAAAATAATTTGCTGGGCAACTAAGATTTTAGCATTTTTCTATGAATCATCTTGACTAAAGAATAATGTCGAATGTCCAGAGCTAGTGGCAGGAATAATGACATCCAGGTGGGATTGGACGAAATTTATCAAAGGTCGCCATCAACGGGGAAGGCAAAGCAACAAGAAGGATGGGTGAGCTTTTTGAGAAACAAACTAACAAAAAGAGAGAATTTTCTATTAAAAAAGCTACCAATCTTTTCATGAAGTATCTTTCAAAGCTCTGACGTACATTATTTAGTTAAGCAAATCGTTCTAATAGTCTAATTTCAATTTGCAGTTAAAGCCAAAAGGGCCGGTATTACTAGAAAACAAAACTTTTTTTTTTTTTAATTTCATGAAGACCTCCTAATCTACATAGAAAATCAAATTCTTTTTTCAAGTATGGGTTGAACTTGATATTTTTGGCACACTTTTAAGTATCAAAACTGGCACAATGGCGCATTGCCCCCAACTCGAACCCCAGAGGCAAAATTCAAGCCTTTCCAGTACTGTCCGTGAGTTTTAGTGGCGTTAACTAACAGCTTGAAACAATTCACAAGGTTAGAACTAAGTACGTTCATATCATTACATGAAAGCACTTTAAATCAAGGTTTTTTGATTAAAAATGATTGTCTAATTAATTTTTGCACTTTTCCCATGAATTATTATAAATATAAAGAAACTTATATTTTTAATAAAGCGACAATAAACCAGACAAAGATTTTGGAAGTACTGGGTCTGGTAGCATCTTCCAGAGCTTGAGTCTGGATCACTCCAAATTTTTTAAAAGAATGAAGTTTAGATCTCCAGTAAAACATGCAAATGCAATTCTGTAAGAGTATAAAAACAATAATTAGAATAAAATTTTTTTATTTTTTTTTAAACGAGGAGGATTGAGAACATTGCCATACCTTCCGGATTGTGTCGACAGTTCCCTGTTAAAAAAGCTACGAGCAAGTGAAGCACTAGATATGAAGACATTTTTTCTGTTTTCACAACAGCAAACCAAAATATAAGCTCTACTTCCAGCTGCATGTACATACTTACATACGTACATATATATTCACACACACACACACACACACTTAAAAAGGAAGAAAAGAAAAACAGTGTAACAGATGAAGGTGCATTGCAAACAGGGGTTGCCCATCTTATCAAATGATTGGTTTTTTTGTGTGAACCTGTAACTGAAAATTGGCTCTGAATTTGCAGAAGAAGAATACCCAAAGACTCAAAAAAGTGGGGAAAACATGAAGAAACAAACCTTAATCCAATCCTGAACATGTTTTCTCGGGGGAAGTACGGTGTATGTGAATCAAGAAACAGAGAGAGTTGGGGAAGGGAGGGAAGGTGGGTAAGCTATTTTGAACTTCAGCCTAGTGAGAGGGCCACTAATAATAAAGGAGACAGTGAAAAGACACTAAATAATGTCAACAAAATGCCCCATTCATTGAACGAATCCGTTTGATTCTGCCTACTGATACAATCATAAAGCTAGAAAGGATTGGCCAAATTGCAAGAAGGTAATATTGTCATTCGGATTAATGAAGTGCCCCTTGTTTGACTTGACAGAATATGCCTAACCCTGTTTCAAAAAGTAATAATAATAATAATAATCCTCATTAAAGATTAACTAATCGGTAATCATTAAGCAAAGTTAGGTGTTTTTTCAAGGTAAGCTGCTTGAAAATTTTGGCTGAGAAATCGAAGAGATGTACCTCATAGAATGACAAAAGTTCGTAATAATTTTGTATTAAACTTGCTGCAGTCTAAGCTCCTTCTATCTTTCAACATCGTAATTTACAATTATATGTTAAGTTTTTGGCAGTAAACGAGCTTTGATCAAAGTTATAATATGATCGCATGGAAAAACGAGATGGAGATGCTTTGCATGGGGGATGTAGTGATGAGATAGAATACTTTATTGCTAAAACTAAACCGCTGTTTTTGTTTTTTTTTTTTTTTCCTCAGGAATTGGCAAACCATGCATCTGATGTTATTCATTTTTAAAGAAGAAGAAAACAATAACTGTCTTGATCAGCCAAAACGTAGAAATATTAATTGTTAAGCCTTTTTTATCATAGTATATGAAGACCCAACAAAAGCAATATATAAAGATTTGGCATTGCTTTTAACTTTGAACCTCAGCCGAAGGAACTTATTTGTCCATGCAACAAGAATTGGGGTGATTTGGGAGAAACTAGATTCAGTTTTAAGCAACTTGCGCTCAGAAGAGTTCACAAGTCCACAATATCAAACACAACTCCGTATCCCATTCCAAGAAAAAGATTTTTGTTTACTGATTTTCTTACTGACCAAACAAAGAATATAATCATCTGTATGTCTGTAGCCCTTCTCTCCTGCCTGTTCCAAACCCAAGCTTTCATTTGTGCATGAAATATATGGAGTTAACATATAAAATGAGTTAAATTCTAATTTAGCAAAATTCTTCTTCTTTTAATTTAAGAAAAGAGAAATTTTTTGTCTTTGATATATATAGTTCTTACTAAATAAAACATTTAAAGGAAAACGCCAACGTTTGGGCGTTTGGTCTAGTGGTATGATTCTCGCTTTGGGTGCGAGAGGTCCCGAGTTCGATTCTCGGAACGCCCCATTTTATTATAAAGTTTTCTGAATTCCAACGTTCGCTTTTTTTTCTTTGGCATTGAGCAGGCTTAGAGGCAGAAGCAGCTGACACGTGAACCATTACAGGCGCATTTACGTCTTTCAAGTGAAGGTATGGATGCCACTTGGCGTAAAATAAGTCGAATTTCATTCGCTAAACTTTTTTGCTTATACACACCCAAAAAATGAAAAAAGGGAGAAAATATTTAATGGGGCATTCCGAGAATTGAACTCGGGACCTCTCGCACCCTAAGCGAGAATCATACCACTAGACCAAATGCCCTCCTTGATCGTTTTGAAGCCTTTCAAGATTTCATTGATAAATCATAATGTCAGTGTTTCCCTCTACCCTGACGGTACCGTGGTGGCAGGTAGTCCGGTAAATTAAAATGAAACCCAGTTGGAGAATGTTTCCTTTGACATTTAGGTACATATGATGATGATCTGGGTATCCTGGAGGATGTGAAAGTTGAACCAGAGCAAGTGAGCTTGATATGGAAATTGTGCTCAACGGTGAGGATGAAAGAATTTGTAGATAACAAACATTGACAAGGGTTTTACTTGAGGGGAAGAAAGGGTCTTCTACTAATCTTGACAGCATAGATGGGGAAAACAGATGTACAATTTCCTTTGCGGATAACTTCTTGACCCTTAATAATGTCGATATGCGTGAAGGAGTTGAAGTGAGTGCTGCCAAGGGAACCCAACGTTTGGCTAAGGTTATCAAGCAGGGACCTCCGGTCAAAGAAATGCGAACCTTTGAATGGTTTGAGAGTCATCAACTCTCAGCAAGGAGAGGCTGATTCCTTTACAGCATCTTCTGAATTTGAAGACTTTCTGGCAGAGGACTAATAAAAACGCGTCAAAATCTCCAGAATAAAGGGCTAAGAAGCTTAACTGCTTAAGCAACGTGTATAAAGACATGAAAGAGTTTGCAGACATCCACGAGGGCATTAGAGGTCCAAGTCATTCACATCTAAGTTCCACGGAGCAGGGTTCGAAAATGAGTATCAGGATAGAACAAGAATCTGAAAGGAACCTCATCAGATAAGCCAGTGAACTCAAGCTTTATCCAGGCCAATAGAGTTTGAGACGTTATGATACCCAAATGCAGTAGAATGGGATGCTCGTGATAAAGGTACTTGCAAAGAGATGTAGCAAATAAGGCTCCTCAAAAGAGTTCTTAAGCATCTGAATTGTATGGTACTAATATTTTGTGATGCCTGTGAGAAGACACTAAAACTGGAGAAGCTCCTATCACAACAAATAAAAGGAGAGCATAAATAACAAATCATCAAGTGGCAGCTGGTGATATTTCATTTCCTCACAAATAGCACATACAAGGGCATGTTTGTAACAGCAACTTTCAACTGCATTACAATCAAAATCTACACAAAATTCAGGAAATATAAAAAGTAATGGCAGTACAGAACTATCCTACATTCAGCACCAAACAACTTGATGCAATTTATACAGTAAAAATCCCAATAGGAAAGCTGAATGAAATATTATGATCGGACTCCGAAGAATGCTGGTTGGCTCTGACTGCCCGCAAAAGGAGTATGGCAATGGTAATGTTAAAAGTTATCAAAGAGATACAGAAAAGGTAGATTCACTGGGTCTAGTTTCAAAAAATTAAGGTAGGATCCCTCATTATGAGAATAAATAATGCAACCACAATAAAAACAGCAAAAACAATCATGATACTTTTAGGAACTCCCATAATATATTCAGTGGATCCTTTGTCTTACAGTGCAAACTTTTTCATAATGAAGAATATTTATAAAAACATAAATTGAAAAAAAAAAATGAAGAATGATGACAAATTTACATAATTTTGGTGCAATACAAATTGTGTCAACCAACCACTGCATAATCCAAATGGTGAAATGATCAACCCGCTGGCTTAAGTTTGAATTTTTGAATTGGCCTAGTATTCCTTTCCTAACTTTATATGCTTCCCATAAGACAAATTCATCAAAAAAACAGTCAAAGCAAAATATTTTCCATATGCTTCAAATCTGATACACACACTAACCTTCTAAAAATATTACAATACACTCTTTATCATTGGGAAGCTTCATTTTCAATAGCATACATGGGCTTACTTAAGCTCTTACTTTAGATATGGAAGAAAAGCATGCAGTTTAACCAGATCAATGATCAGCTTCAGGAGGCTGTGCATTGGCATTGAAATTGTCAAACCCTCCACTTGTTGAGGAAGCAGGATTGGTCTGATAGAGTGCAGGTGTTGCCACACTGGGTGCTCCAGCAGAAGGAGTAGGTCTTGTTGCAGTTCCAGGAACCGTTGATGGCGGTGTCAACGTAGGAGGCCGTGGAAGGCCATTTACTTGACCAGGCAAGGAAGGAGCACCAGGTGGTGCCACCATTGGTGGTATGCCTGGAAGAGGGGCATAACCTGGCAATGTCACCGGGAATGGGGAAAAAAAAAAAAAAAAAGAATATTCAATTCCATCCTGTGTGTGTAATTGAGATCTAGAATGGAAAGATGTCAGTATCAAATATCAATGAAATGGGATAAAGTATTTGACAAATAATGATATAAAACAGCAGCTTTATGGTAACAAAACAAATAAGCAAATTCTTTGAGATCACTATCACCACATAAATTCATGATCAAGGAAGTGTATTAACCAAATACCCAGTCCTCATATCGGCAACAACAGTAATAATGCAGATGTGTCTCGAATCTTACCTGGAGCACCTGGAACTGGTCTTGGCATAACAGAGGGCCTGATCCCTGTGACCGTCGGTTGATTTATAGGTAATGGTGCACCCCTTGGAATCGGCATAACAGGTGTTGGAAGAACAGGAACGCGGGGCCTCTGAGCCATTAGATGTTGACTGAAAGCAGCTCCAACCTGCTGGAAAGCAGCAGCTTGGCCAAGATGTTCCTTGATCCTTTGGTCGATTAAACTCTGGGTCTGTTGTTCCTCAAATTGCTGATAATACGTCCTAACATTTGCCTAAAATTACGGGGAAGAATCAGCAAAAATTTAAACTGAAAAACATAAATAAATAAACAAAATAAAAAGAGAAAATCTCTCTAATTACCTTATGTTTGTACCCTGCATTGTGTTGTTTTCTAACTGATGGCTGAAATTTAAACCCCAAAAAAATTGTCAGCAATTCTTGTAAATGCGACGACCCAAATAATAAACGTTACTACAAAAAAGTCTGTTCAAAGACAAAATATGGAAGGATTATAGTAAATATAAACAGGTGAAGAGAGAAAAAAGAAAAATAACCCCAAAAAAAACAGAAAACTTACAGAGTCGTGGGTCAAATAAGTGTCGCAATAATCACAGTAATACCTGAAAATTTGAATCCAAATAAACAAATCCATAAAATGTTAATAAAAAGTTTTCGTAGCGAGAATTTAGTTTCTTTCTAAGATTGAATAAATTGATAAAGATCCGTACCGAGGCATGACTGTGAAAAAAAAAACTCAGAATCGAAGCTGGTTGCAGATAGTAAAACGCTGGAAAGAGCGAACCAAAACTCTGTGTGGAGCAAAAACCCTAGCTCAATGACAAAGAAAGGAGGAGGAGAGAATGGGATTTTATGATTTTGCCTCAGACTAGGGACTTTGATAACTGCAGGGAGTTATATCCGATCTGCAATGAAGAGTTGGAAGAATCGTGATCAAATGATTAAGAACGCTAATTGGTCTGACGGTAGTGATTTGCTAATCGGTCTTCGCATCCAACGGTTAATAATCAGGAACGCTATTTTTATATTGCCAAGGCCATGCAGAATTTTTTTTGTTCACCATTTATAATTACAAATCAGAAAAATATGCTCCAGCAAACGACGCCGTTTC
>JBBYHK010000004.1:10089221-10122794 GCA_038382065.1 Adansonia grandidieri
TATTATTTATATGATAAAAATTACATAATACATAAAATATAAAATAAATATAATATAATATAATAGTAAACCGGGCCGAGCCGGGCTGGGCTCGAGCTTTGAAGGTTGAACCCAAGGCCCAGCCCATTTTTTAATCGGGCCTATTTTTTTTGTCCAGGCCCATTTTTCGGGCTTATTATATTTGTCCAAACCTTCTCAAATTTCGGACGGACCTTCGGGCTTGGACGGGTAACCCGACCTTTGAGCAGATCTAATATTAATGTATTTATTAATTATTTATAAAATATATAATTATACATATTTAAAAATAAATAAAATGAATATTTATGTATAATATATGTTACAGTAATATTAATATTTTTAGGGTAGATGAATATAATTTAGTTACATCAAATTAATTAGTGACTTTGATATTTATGAGATATCATCTGATCTTGTCTTGTTTGGAAAGCTTCATTTACCTATTTATTTGTTTTTAAAGAGCCCAGTGGTGCTAAAGCGCCTCAACGGCGAGTTGATCCAGTGCGCCAGTCGCTATACTACGATTTTCGAAAAAATTAACTTTCGCCCTCAATCGGTAAAATCTGACGGCCCTTAGAACTTAACGAATTTGCTTTGGCGGGAGGGAGGGGTTTCATTTTCTAATCTTTTTTTTTTTTTTTTCTGCTGAAGTCGGTGCAATTTAGGGTACATCTACGTCTATCTTTCTCTATCTATCTTCTTCTGTACTCAAATTTCCCGGTCGAAGTTCTCTTAGTATTAATTCAAATCGTAGGCCATGGATGAGGACGCGCCTCTAGGCTCCGAAATTACCACTCGCCATTCGGTAATTCTCTCTCTCTATCTGCGCATGTAAATCCATTCTTGTCGTTTATCAATTGACCTAATTTTGGTGAACATTGGGTGCGTAGAAAAGGATTAGGGTTCAGACTCGAGTTGGTGGAGATGAGCCTAGAAAGCCGAATGCTAAAAATACGGAGAATCAAGAAAGGAGCAGTGATGCCAGTGATGGGAGCCCCAACCCAGAAGAGAGGGAGGGTTCACCGGATGACTTTGAAGAAATTCGTCCCAAAACTAAGCGACAGCGAGCTGCTGAGGGGACTTCTGATGTCCCCAACAGATCTGACGAGAGATTAATTGGTATTGTACTTTGAATTTCTTTTGTTTTTCAATCTTTTAGTTCATATGTCCGCGTTGGAGTTCTACGGAGTTATGAATGAAGGTTGTCATCATAGTTTATGTTGGTTGTATGTTTTCCACAGTTTACACTTCCATAAAATTCCTTCTTTTAAGTACTATATTTATATAAATATAGTTTTGTTCTATGAAGAGTATTTAAATTCGGGATGTTACTAATATAGTTGATTTTTGCATATTAATCTTTTTGTTTCAATTTGATTGTCTTCAGAGGTTATCAAAGGTGATGGTAAACATATTCCTCAAGCTGTAAAGCGCTGGGTTGAGCAGTATGAGAAGAATCCAAAACTTGCTATGACTGAACTCTTAATGATGCTTTTTGAGGTAATTTTTGCTAAACTAAGAGTATGCTCAGAGTGAAGAACAAAGTAAAATATTAAATTTCCGAGAGAGTGCACACTGCCCATAATATTGGTTTATAACCTTATTGGGAAAATTCCCACCTAACCCTGATACATTCTTGATTTTCTGATCAACTAAAACGTATTCTTTGGATTTTTCAACTGCTTGCCTTTTTCTTAGTATTGGAGTTTTGCGACTGAAATCAAGTATTTATGATTCCACAGGCATGCGGGGCAAAGTATTACATCAAGGAAGAGTTTCTGGATGAGACTGATGTTGATGATGTTGTGGTTGCTCTTGTCAACCTTGCTAGAAAGGTATCCTGTGATTCCATGTTTTCTTTGTTTTATGTAACGTTCCCCATTTTTCTCGTTGGGGGGGGGGGGGAAGAGGGGGCTGGGTTTCTTGCGGAGACCAATAAAGACTTGATCAGCAGCAATATATTTTCAGCAACTGTAAATTGCTTGAAGTGCACATATTTTTCTCTACTTGAACTGCTTGACTTGGGTTTAACATTTTCTAGAATACCTCTATATAATTCATTTTGAGTTTTAAATGCATATCCTTATTTCCTTGTTTCTTTAACTCCGCATTGGTTGATACTTAATAATTCATAGCAATCTTTTTCTAGAAGACTTGATAACTTATTCTATGTTCAAGCATCCAAACTTTTTGTGTAATGTGTTGGCTTAACTATGGAACTATAGGGGGAAGTTGAAGATTATCAAGGTTCAAAAAAGAAGGAATTCAAGAATTTCAAGGAGAATCTTGTCTCGTTCTGGGACAATTTGGTTGTTGAGTGCCAGAATGGGCCATTGTTTGATAAGGATTTGTTTGACAAGTGCATGGACTATATAATTGCATTGTCATGGTTAGTACAGTCCTATTGTGAAGATTTTATTTATTTATTTATTTATTTATGATGCATTTATGAGGTGGCTTATTATGAGTTATTTTTGCCTGGTATTGACTCTGAGCAGCACACCTCCAAGAGTTTACCGTCAAGTTGCTTCGGTGATTGGTCTCCAACTAGTCACATCTTTCATTTCTGTCGCAAAAAGGCTTGCTGTACAGCGTGATACAACTCAAAGACAGTTAAATGCTGAAAGGAAAAGAAGAGCTGATGGACCTCGTGTGGAGTCACTAAATAAAAGGTTATCGGCAACTCATGAGCAGAAACTTGTGATAGATGAGATGATGCGCAAAATCTTCACTGGGTAGGGTTTTTTAATTTATTTTATTTATAATCAATTTAAGTATGCTTGATAAATTCCTGTTTGACAAAAAATTTCGTTTGTATCCATCTAACATGTTCTATGTGATGCTTTTTGAAGGTTGTTTGTGCATCGATACAGAGATGTTGATCCTAATATTCGAATGTCATGCACACAGTCGCTGGGTGTTTGGATTTTGTCATATCCTACATTGTTCTTGCAGGATCTATACTTAAAGTATCTTGGATGGACACTAAATGACAAAGTAAATTTTGCTAATTGAGTTATAGGTTGATATTTGATTTCCATTCTCACTAAATACTCCATAATCCTATGTGCTCCTTTTTTTTTCTTTGGTACTCATGTTATTGTGTTCGAAGAGTGCTGGTGTAAGAAAAGCTGCTGTTCTTGCATTGCAAAATCTCTACGAGGTGGAGGATAATGTGCCAACTCTTAGTCTATTTACTGAAAGATTTTCTAACCGGATGATTGAGCTTGCCGATGACGTTGATGTTTCAGTGGCTGTATGTGCTATAGGGCTCGTAAAACAATTACTTAGGTAGCCCATCTTTTATTATCTTTTTCTTGCATTTTATTGCTAATTTTCTTATCGAGATGTCTGTCTACTGTTTTGCAGACATCAGCTTATACCTGATGATGACTTGGGTCCCCTTTATGATCTACTTATTGATGATCCACCAGAAATCAGGCGTGCTATAGGAGAATTAGTATATGATCACTTAATCGCTCAAAAATTTAATAGTTCCCAATCTGGCTCAAAAGGTTTTTGATCTTCTTTAGACTTTATTATCCTTTTATTCACAAATGATTATACCAATTAATGCTTATTTGTAATGTCCTTTCCAGGCAACGACAGTGAGGTTCATCTTGGCAGAATGTTGCAGATATTACGGGAGTTTTCAACAGATCCCATTTTAAGCATATATGTTATTGATGATGTCTGGGAGTACATGAAGGCCATGAAGGTATATTTAAAATTGTGAGATAGGGAAAGTTAGGTATCATTGGGAAGAAGGTTGAAACCTACTCAATTGACTGGTGACAGGTTGGTTTGGGTAGGGGAGGCAATAGGCATAGATTGGAAGTATTGAGATCCTAATGTTGGGGTTGAGAGGCATTAAGCAAGGTTGGGTAGAGTATTTGTTGCATACAACGTTTATGAGGAAGAAAAATGGATGTAACACTTATGATTTAGCAAACAAATAAGTATAAGTTCTAGAAAGGTTCATCCTTCCAAATTTATATTCTCCAAAGGCATTTTTTTTTGCTTGCAGTGCATGTGAATGTTTGAGGTGTATTAATTTGAATTTTAAAATTCCAATTGTCATTTTTATAGTCATTTTGGAGAAAAACTACTTACATGGAATGCTAGGAATGTACTTCCAGGTTTTGCCTCCACCTCCACCTCTACCTCTATCAGACTGGCCTGCATGCTTCTGAGGAAAAATTATCTCGTTATTACTAAAACTACAATGACATTGATATGCCTTAATTATATACCATATATGGTAATTAGTTTTGTAATTTGCTTTTTGCTTGTAGGATTGGAAGTGTATCATCTCTATGCTTTTGGATGAGAATCCATTAATAGAGCTAACTGATGAAGATGCAACAAACCTTACTAGGCTTCTTTTTGCTTCTGTCAGAAAGGCTGTTGGAGAGAGGATTGTTCCTGCTTCTGATAATCGGAAGCAATACTACAATAAAGCTCAAAAAGTATGTAAATGCGTTGTTTCTTATTTCTTATTCTCATTCTTCTTCAGCTGATATAAGGATTTAGTTCCAATATTATGTTTTGTGTTACTGGTTGCTGATTTTCTCTGCTCTGTATTGCCACTCACAAAGTAGACTAAAGCTCAAATTGTCTTTTTCTTAAATATTAGGAAATATTTGAAAACAATCGGCGGGATTTAACTATTGCCATGATGAAGAACTACCCATTACTTCTACGTAAATTCATGGCTGACAAGGCAAAAATTTCATCAGTGGTTGAGATTATTGTATATATGAACCTTGAGCTTTATTCTCTGAAGAGACAGGAGCAGGTAGGTGACAAAGTTGCTTGTTAATGGCAGTTATTAGATAGTTTTTATGTCTTTTTTTATAAAGTACCAACTGATATGCATTCACTTTCAGAATTTCAGAACTACTCTAAACCTCATCAAAGATGCATTTTTCAAGCATGGTGAGAAGGATGCATTGAGATCTTGTGTGAAGGCTATTAAATTCTGTTCCACTGAAAGTCGAGGAGAGCTGCAAGATTTTGCTCGTAACAAACTAAAGGAGCTTGAGGATGAGCTTCTTGATAAGCTTAAATCTGCTACTAAAGAAGTGATTGTATGTTTCCATCTGAGCCTTTTGTTCTTGATCGTGTTCTTGTTCGCCAAATGTATAAAGTTGATCAGTTTTAATTTGCAGGATGGGGAGGATGAGTATTCTCTTCTTGTGAATTTAAAAAGGTTGTATGAGCTTCAATTGTCAAGGCCTATTTCAATTGAAGACATATATGGAGATAGTCTCACAATCTTGCACAGCTTCCGAAACTTGGATGATGAAGTAAGATATATAAGCCAAATTTTATAATTGTTTTGTTCTTTTATGCCCCTTGCATTTGTTCTTAACTGCTGCCTGTTCCCATTTAGGTTGTTAGTTTTCTGCTGCTGAATATGTACTTGGATGTAGCCTGGTCTTTGCACTCTATTATAAACAGTGAAACTGTCTCTAAAGGATCCTTATCGTCTCTCCTGTCTAAACGTGATACCTTGTTGGAGGAACTTGAGTATTTTCTTAATGCTCCTCCTGAAGTCAGGGAGGGAAGCAATTTTGGAAATCAACTAGCCTGCAGGGTATTCCTTTTGCCTTAATAGATGAATTTAAAAAAAAATCCAGAAGATTGTTTTCTCTGATGAAGTTTTTGTAATGACCCAGGTTTGTACCATACTAGCAGATGTCTGGTGTCTGTTTAGGAAGACAAATTTTTTGTCGACGAAGCTTGAAAAATTAGGATATTGTCCTGATGCTCCTATTCTTCAAAAGTTTTGGACGCTTTGTGAGAAACAGCTCAAAATTTCAGGTGGTCATTTCTTTCATTTCCTTTTCTGAGCTTAATCTTTGAAATACTTAACTTGCTGATAATGGATTAGTCACTGTCCGGGTGAAACTAATTGTAGCCAAGTAACTGTTATGTGCCCTCTTCCAATTGTTTGCTAATGCCTTTTAGATGTTGGTTGCATACTTCGATGAGAATTCATTTCAAACTTCACACTGCTATTTATTTGCAAATTTTAGTTACACTTGGCACGTATATATTCAGATGACACAGAAGATGAAGATGCTAACAAAGAGTATATTGAGGAAACAAATAGAGACACAGTCATGATTGCTGCTGCAAAGTTGATCGCTAGTGATACAATCCCAAAGGTCAGTGTGCTGCAACATTTGATGTTCTATTTCTTGGATTCTGGGCAATTTTTGTTGTTTCAAATTATTCTTCTGATTTCTGAAGTCTGCTTAGTAATTTTGCTATCAAATTTTACTGCAGGATTATCTTGCTCCCGAGATAATTTCTCATTTTGTGATGCATGGAGCTGGCATTGCAGAGATTGTAAAGAGTCTGATCACTGTTCTGAAGAAAAAAGAGGATAACCTTTCTGTAATCTTTCTAGAAGCTTTGAAGAGGGTAGAATTCTTCACTTCAATTACCGTGTTGAAATTTAGTCAGTGATGCCACATCTCATGTGCTAATCTACAATTTCTTTCATTTTTGCAGCATGGGTTAATATCAACATGGCTTTTTGAAAAATATTTACTTGCATGCTAATTTACTGCTGGAATTTTGTTTATTTTTCTTCACAATATTTATGCACTAACCTCATGTGCTTAATGGCCCTGAGGTTCAGCATCAAAGCTAACTGACCAGCCTCTTATAACTAAAAAAGGGAAGTGGATGACTAACAAAGCTTTTTGTTCTGTTCTCATACATAAGTCTAAATCAAAGGCCTGCCACTTGTTGGGAGTAATGGCTGAAAGGGATTTTTATATAAGGTTGTTTGAGACCATATGAGAAGAATTTGAAATTTTTTTTTTATTGTAATTTGCTAATTTTCTTTATTTCAAGAATATTTTTGTCATATTTGTAGAAAATGATTAAAGTGGAATGAAATCAGCAAAGCTATTACTTGGGGTTTGAGTATCATCCTCTAAAAATCAAAGATCTCTTCTTCAGAATTTATAAGAGTGGCATGTAGATTATTAAGGGTAGAAGCATACTCTTTGACTAGCCTAAAATTGAATGCGGTGGAAACATTATGTTTGTCTCTGTGTATCCCCTTAAATAGTTCACCTTTTTTCCTTTTCATCAGGCCTATCATCGACATTTAGAACTCTCAAAAAGTGACAATGAATCCTTCAAAAGCGAGTCATTTCAGGAGTGTAAGGACCTGGCTGCTCGGCTTTCTGGAATATTCATAGGTGCTGCTAGGAACAAGCACAGACCTGATATTTTAAAGATTGTTAGGGAAGGCATTGAGTTTGCCTTTCAAGATGCTCCAAAACAGCTGTCTTTTCTGGAAGGTTCTGTACTTCATTTTGCTTCAAGACTTCCCGTGCCTGACATCCGAGACATGTAAGAATTTCTCTGATGTAATGTAAAACATTCTATTTCATTCTTTAGATGGGGATCGACCATTGTGCATCACTTAATATTTTATTATTTTATAGTCTGAAGGATGTCCAGAAGCGGACAGAGAATGTAAATACAGAAGAGGATCCAAGTGGGTGGCGCCCGTATAATACATTTTATGATACTTTGCAGGAGAAGTGTGCAAAGAATGAAGGGATTCAAGGTACCAGTGGATCTCATTTTAATCATTCTCTGGTTCTTTTGTACGTGAAGGAGAAATTTTTATCACATATTCCCAAGCAAAGTGGTCTCTTCTAATAAATATTTTCTCTTTTCTTTTCATTTGCCTCTTGATTTCATCATCATTGAGTAGTGAGTATGTTCTTTGGATTTTAATTGAAGAGCTAATTGTGCTGTTGTTTTGCAGATGAGAAGGAAGGTACTGCTGCAAGACATAGGGGTCGTCCTAGGAAGCGGCGAAATATTGAGGGGAAGAGACTTTTTGATGAGCATAGTTCAAGTGAAGAAGAGGATTCAATTAACACATCAGACCAAGAAGATGTTCAGGTTGAGGGAGATAAGGAAGATGAGGAAGAGGATAATGCTCCTTTGATACATTCACTTAAATCCTCTTCTAAGTTGAGGTCATTACGAGTCTCAAGAGAGGAAAACAGAGGCAAGTCAAGGACTGGATCTTCTGGAAGAGCTACAGATAATTAGCCGCTTCAAGTACGTGAGGTATGAAATGCATTTTCTAATTTTCATGCATGATTTGGATATTGGTCTTTTGGCTAAGACAAGAATTTAGAGTGTTAACAGCAAGTGGATTGTATATATTGTTTGAAAACGTGGTTTGGCTACTCCTTGTATGAATTATTGATCATTACAACGACAATTATGGAAGACACCATAACTTAGGGTGTTATGTAGTGGAACTAGATTGGGATAGTATAATAGTCCCCAAATTTCAGTTTCTGCTAGGAATGCCATTTTTGGATGTTGTCCCCAATCGTCCTTGTATATGGCAACTTTAAATTACCTTAGTTTTCCAGCTTATCAAAGTGAAACGAACTCGATGCACTTACTATCTCACTGTTTGCATTAAACGCCTCATCCTACTGCTTAGCATTTAAGATAAGTTATTTATTTTGGCAATGATCTATTATTAGCTTGTTGTTAATAATTGTTATCTTACTTTACTTTTTTTTTTAACTCGTTTGTGTTTGATTTAATGAGTAATAAATGGGCGAACTTTTCATAGTAATGGTTTAATCTTTTCATGGATGTTTATCACCTATTCCATAAGTTGATTTATTTATTTATTTATTTTTTTAAATTTTAAAACCTTGCTTTGAGAATAGGGTTTATTATTACGTGTCATATGCCTTTTTCAGATGTGTTGAAGCAGAAAATCAATGCTTGTGATGTGTGATTAAGGCTTTAGTTGTGACAAGTGTTCTCGGTTGGGGGCTGTTGGAGACATATCCTTTATTTAGCAGAGTTCCTGTGTCCACCGTCCCCCTGCTTTAATTAATCCTTGGCTTCTACATGTATATAATGAAATTGTTGGTTTTCAAGGAAATTTTCACAGTTGTTTTTATTGTTTTTGGCAGTAGCTGTAGTTTAACATAGCATAGCATGGCTGGGTGTATGCTAATCCCAACATGGGTCATTTGCTAATGGAAAAGTCGGGGTTCCTCTCGTGTGACCTATAACCCACTATGTTTCGTTTCATTTCATTTCATACATGAAATACATACAAGGTCGCCAAATGTTTTGATGGGGTAAGCAAAAGTCAGTGCCCAACAAAAAACAAATGGCGCCAGCCAGCCGCATATAAAAGTTTAGATGCAGAAGTTGGGTACAAGCCAGGTTTTCAAGCTTTTGTAGCATTAGGTGAACACCTTTTGCTGGAGGTTAATCCCAACCATGAGAATTGCTTACATCAACTAATGTTGATATTCCATTTTATTGTTCATCTTTAAAGAATTTTTTTTTTTGAAATACATTCAATTAATTATGAATTTATTCATATGTATTATGGAAGAAAAATGATCCATTTCTGTTGACATCTTCAGAATATAAAATCGAATAAGGAATCTGCTAGCAAGAATTAGACCGCTATTTTATTATTGGCTTCAAAAGAGTAGGCACTGCAGTGCTATGATCTAAAACAATAAAACCACTGAGCAATTCCACTGGGGGTTGGGGAATCAATTAGGATATAGTAATAATTCGAATGTTTTAACAACAGATTAAGCTGAGTGTTTTGTTCCGATCTATTGATATTGAGTTAGATATTAATAAGAGGTTTTATATTTTGGAGTGACTGAATTTGGTTCGAATTATTCAAATATTGGGTTAAAATTTAGTACAAGGTTATATATTTTTAATCGACTCAATTTGGTTCAAATTTTTATTTAAATAATAAAAAATTACTTAAATTTAATTATAAATATTAAAAAAATTAAATTTCTGACCGTTCCGCCTCGGAGGTAAGGAAGTAAAAAATTTTCAACAAACAAATCCAACCCCTAATGCGTCTTACTTAGTAAACAAGTGCTATCCATGGTTAGCTTGCTAAAGTTGAAAAATCAATCTTTCAAACGGTCATACGTAGTAAGAAGACGTCCCTGAAAAATCAAAATCAATAGCACTGCCGGATGCTCGGCTTAAATTTAACAGGATGAGTGAATTTGGTCATCATCAACCATTAAACACCAGAGAAGTAGATAGACAGAAAAAAAATGCATTAAGGGAAGAACACTAGTCGTGAAAGGTTAAATGCCTTCACTAAAAGAATAAAAAAGGAAGGAAAAATTACACAAAACTCAAGAGCTTCTCTCATCATGAAATTTTTCTCAAGCCTGTAAAGCAAGTAATATAATTATAACAACTAGAAAACAGCAACAAAGCTAATTAAGTTCTTATCTTCTTCCAGCAATCCTTAATAAAGGAGAGTTTATACCTTGTATTTCTTGCAGTGAATGCTGTATCCTTATCTCTTCCTCAATTGACCGCTTAAGATTTCTAATATGGCCCTTCAAGACATCCCAACTTCTGATATCTTCAACCCCCATCTCAATAACCTTTTCTGTCGACCCCATCAACAAACTGGAATACCTTGGCATTGTCGCATGCTTATGCAAAAACATCAGCAATAAACTGAGCTCGTCCAAATCCAAATTCGAGATGCATTTCAGTAACTTCTTCCTAGCCACCAACTCCTCCATTACAGCAACCACATTCTCCGGATTCTTCCTACCTAAAACCGATACCAATGCATCCTTATGCCTGAACTTCTCAAACAACTTATCATGCTCGGCCAGTTTGACCTTCTTAGTTCTCAGAACCAAATAATCATCCTCAGCTGTTTCTCACTTTGCCCTCTTTGAAAATACCTTAAATACGTTAGCCTCGAAACCCATCTCTCCGGCTCCATGTTTTGCTCCCGAAACCCAGCACACCCCCTCCGCCACTCTCCACATTCTCCGTCAGCTTCCTCCTCCCAGAAAATATAATCCCGTTTGCTGTTCGAATCAATCTAGTCCTACAATCTGGAGAAAAGCCAACCGACATAGGGGGAGCAGGGAACCTCATTGAATGAGTAACCTTGATACTGCCACAATCAAAAACTTTCATATATCCATCTAAAACAACACTCAAAATCCTATACTCCATTGCCTCACCCCTCCATTTTCCTGTCCAAATCTTCCTACACAAATCGAAGTAACAGTTTTATTATGACTCTCCACGGAATAAACCATCCTCCCTCCTCCTATCAAATCCCACATCTTCACTGAATTCCCACCATCAGTTGCTATTGATCCACCAGAAGGCAAATAAATCACATCTTACACCGGTTTCCCATGATTCACTTCCAAAACCGACCTCGAATTTTTGACTCTCACATCCCAAACCTTTAACAGTATGATCATAAGAACCTGCTATAAACACATCAGCACTTACCGGACTACAATGACCGCAGCGACTATAATCCTTATGTCCTATTAAGTCCAAAACCATGCTTTCCCCAGCAACATCCCAGAATTTAGCGACAGCATCGTGCCGGCGGAGAGTGAATGGAGCTTATCAAGGACTGGGTACTTGACGAAACGAACCGGACGGGTATGGGACCGGAGACGACGAAGCGGAGTCCGGGTTTGGACATCGAAAGCTTGGATGAAACCCGAGAGGTCGGAAGCGGCTAAGAGGAGGCCGTCGAGACGTAAGGAGAGAGACGAAACGACGTCGGAGAAGGAGGAGATGGTGGAGGAGGGTGATACGTCAGCATCCGAAAGGGAGAGAGGAGGGCAGAGGGAGAGCGAAGCGGAGCAGGCACCAGCGAAATGTGTGGAGGGGAAAGGAGAAAAAGAGAGGGAAGAGATTGAGGAGACAAGGTTTGCGATTTGAGTAGATTTGAAAGAAGACCGGTCTTTGGATTCCGGGGTTTGAGATTGGGCCCTGGGTTTAGGTTTCGGTTTTGGTTTGATTAGGAAGGTTTAGTTGTTTGTTGTTCAGGTCTGATTTCCGCCACTGGAGAATTTTGCTGCAAAAATGGAAGTTAATGCAGCGTTTAGGGTTTTTGTTCATGGGGGTTTAGCGTTCTTAACTTTACTTGATGAAGATAAATATGATTAGTTTGTAAACTAAAAGCAAAGGGGGATGTAGCTCAAATGGTAGAGCGCTCGCTTTGCATGCGAGAGGTACAGGGTTCGATCCCCTGCATCTCCAAGTGTTTTTAGATTTTGCTTATTATCGTCAGCTAGCTAAATTCATAGTAGCAAAAAGCCTGGAAGCATCCTTTATCCTCTCATAGCTAGTAATAAGGCGAAAGAATTTCCCGCCGTTTTTCTGTAGGGTTTTTCTTTACACTAAGAGGAATGTCCGTTCCTCTCTTCAACCTTGCTCCTAATTTAACAGTTTCAAGGCTCTGTTTAGGTTTTGTTCATGACTATTCTGTCCTCTGCCTCATGTTTCCCGACAAATTGGAACTCTAATTCCTCTCTCTATCTCTTTTGGTTTTGGTCCTCAGGAACAATGACTTTTGGGGAGCAGAACTCTCTTCCACAGTCATTTCGTCTTCTCGATCAAGCTTTCGACGCCGGAATCAACTTCTTCGACTCTGCCGAAATGTACAATTTCCCCCCTACTTCATCCCAAACCCATTCTGGGTTTTTTGCTATTCTTTTGGTTTGTAGGCGTTGGTATATTTAAGTTCATGTTCTGTTTTGTAAGTATAGGTATCCAGTTCCTCAGCGTGCTGAGACTCGAGGGAAAAGTGAGGAATACTTTGGCCAATGGGTTAGAAGGAGGAAAATCTCCCGTGATCGTGTTGTCATTGCTACTAAGGTTAGCTCTATTTCTTGCCTTATTTGTACCCACCTTAGTTAACCTATGTGTGAGTATGAGTAAACTCCAAATTTTATAGGGCTTTAGGCTAGTCGCATTGCAAGAAATGAAGAAAAAGGATAACAAATGTTGTGCGTTTTGGGTTCATTGCAGTAGCAGTAAGAATTTAAATTTAGCAATTTAGGGTCTGAATGTGAAAATATTTTCGAAGTTATATATGCATTTCAATCCACCATAGAATCTGTTCCAATTGAAAGGAATGCGTTTTTATGCTTGGCACCCCCTTAGCTCCTAATATACCTTTTGATCAGTTGATCTGAGCTTTGACAAAGATTGCAGCGAGTTAGTTTTGAAGTTTATACCATTGGTTGTGTGGACGTATAATGATTCTCATTGTGTGGGAAATAAAATTGCCAAACTTGAGTACTTCTGTATGATTTATAGCTGTCAATCTATTAATCTTGGCCGCACACCTAAAAGTTTTGCGTTGAATACTGATCACAATAAATGGTTACGAGACAGGTTGCTGGGCCATCTGGGCAAATGAATTGGATTAGAGATGGGCCAAAATGTTTAGATGCCAGGAATATTACTGAGGCTGTAGATGGCAGGTTAGTCCCATATGTTATGGTTCCTATATTGTCAATGGCACTGGAAATGTCTCTGTGTTGTTCCCTGTTTGAAATTGTTTTGCTGTGTAATTAGTGCATTATGATCTTTTATGCTAATCTGATGTGTATAGTTTCATTATCGCTTGTAGCAAAAGGAACTCTCTGGCCAATTCCTGACTGTCCTTGCATGTGAAGTTACCTGTTTAGGTCCAGTCTTAAAAGTTATGTTGCTTTGACTCTTCATTTTCCTTAAAATATCTGTGTCCTACACATATCCAGACATGGAATGGAGGTACAACTCTCCAAATATATGGAAAAAACTTGGAAAAAAATTGAGCATATTTGTCTTGACTCACACTCACTCCCAAGTCCGAGTAAAATAGCTTAAAAGTATGTAATTTTGTTACCTTGTAAAAATCTTTTGGTATTCTGGACGGTCAACTTTTTACTTGCTGAATGTGTAACTTATAATTAATTAATAATAGTTGCAATTACCTCTCTTAATCTGTTTATTTTTTGTTGCCTTTTTTCATAGAATGTAAGAATCAATAGCTTTTAGGACTTTGGGTAGTCAAACTTTTAATAGACATAGTTTCTAACAGTCGTAAGTATACCTATTTGAATTTGGTTTTCTTTCAGTCCTGATTAGAAGTTTGAAAATTAAATTACTCCTCTGTTCTTGTAGGTTGGATTAGTAGATGCTTGCACAACCGAAGTTATTGAGAACTGTTATCTAACTTAACCAACATCATATTTGGTTTTACCATGAGCGCTCATAACTAACAGAAATTGATTTATAGTATCCTGAAGTGTCTGTATGTGCAATACCCCTAACTAGTGCGATTTGATTTCTAGGAGAGCGATGCGTTGAATGCCTGTGCGTGGGTGTGTTTTTATTCCTTTATGTTCTAACAGCTTCATGTTTGAGTTTTGCAGTTTAAAGCGTCTGCAAATGGATTACATTGATCTTTATCAAATCCATTGGCCTGACCGGTTTGTATGTAGATTTTATCCTTTATTGTATTTCCCCAGGGGACAGTTTGGGGTTGTGGGGTTGCCAATTTAAGCCAAACTATTTAAACGGAGAAAAGAGAAAGACTTTCTTAGATATTGTCATATACTGTGGTTTATTTTTCTTTTTAGTTTCTTTCTCTGTAATGCAAAAGTCATCATTTTAAACTGATTTATGGCTATGTCTGCAGCTATGTTCCCATGTTTGGTGAAACTGAGTATGACCCAGTGCGACAATTCTCTTCTGTCCCCATAGAAGAACAACTTGAAGCTCTTGGCAGAGCTGTTGATTTAGGTAAGGTAGGTGATATATAATTTGTTTTGCCTGTATAAAATCCCACCATTGAAATTTAGTAAAGCCGTTGTTTTGACTCGCAGGTCAGATATATTGGACTCAGTAATGAAACACCATATGGTGTCATGAAGTTCCTCCATTTTGCAGAAAATAATGCTAGCTACCCTAAGATATTATGTGTGCAGGTTGTCTGTACTTTTGTGGTTAAAGCGATATATCCTCTGTATATCTCGCTACTTTGTATGCGTTGAGGCTGATAAACAGATTATATTTTTTATGATAGAATTCATACAGCTTGCTATGCCGAACTTTTGATTCTGGAATGGCTGAGTGCTGTCATCATGAGAGGTATACTGCGAGTTTTATGTTTATAAATTATATTATTTCTAATTACATTATGTATTGGATCTCAATAAAAAATTTCCTTAATCTTACAATTGCCAATCTCTGGAAATCATAGGATTGATATGGATAAGTTATGCATTCTATGTTGTTGCATCATATTCTTTTTTTTTTTTTTCCCTACAATTAAATTGTCATTCTGAGTAGTATGTATCATTACAAATACGGAATTTACCTCCTCAGCAATATGATTTTGACAAAAGGGGTCTATAGCTGCTGCTCTTAGTTGAAGTGTTGTAATATTCTTTGTTTTTTCCTCACCGTGCAGAAGGCATATATACTTCTTGCTAAAAAGTTAGGATTGTGAATATTCTATGGAAGTTAGCTTTGTTAGGTCTTTAGTTAGTTTTACTTGTGTAGATTATTGGGATTCCTTAATGAGAAGGTTTTTTCTTTCTTTCTTGTACCTGTTCGATATTTTATAGGATCAACTTGTTGGGCTACAGTCCACTTGCAATGGGCATACTTTCAGGGAAGTATTTTGCTTCAGATGTTCGTCCTCCTGATGCTCGGTTAAATCTTTTCAGAGGTCGATTTCAACTCTTTGTTTTATATTTCATTCTTTAAGATTCTTTCAAATTATCATCGAGTTTTTTTAATCTCATTTCTGCTTTCTAGGGAGGTATTCAGAAGGTGAATCCCGATACAACCTGAACAGTAACACGCTAAAGTTAGCGACAATGGTAAGCAAATTATTGTAAGTTTTGAACCTAGAAATTATTTTACAGTAGTCTGTTTTGTGCTTTGAAAGGGAAAATGGAACCTGTTTATGCATTTCGTACTGAGTAATTGTATGATTATTAATTCAAATGGGTTAAATGGATGACACCTATCAAGAAGGATGTTGAAACTGAACCAGAAACATGTTAAAACAGAACCAGGAAAAACTTCATCTCTTGCTCACTTTACACATCGTCTCCCCTAGAGACTTTATACAAACAGTTTAGGCTTATCAGTCTAGGAACCTAGATAGAAAAGGAAACTAATTTAAATTCCTAGGTCAACTCATTTATCTTAAGGATATCTAATCCCTTGATTTAAGGGATTTCAAATTACTTACAGATTCTGACTACATTCTACGATCAATATCTTTTGCTAGCACTCCCCCTCAAGCTAGGAGTAGAGATCTACCATTCCCAGCTTAGAAACACAATCCTGGAACTGTATGGGGTTTAGTCCCTTGGTGAACATATCTGCCAGTTGTTTTTTTGTACTCATATATGGTGTACGAATTAAACCACTTTCTATTTTTTCTTTGATGAAATGCCTGTCCACCTTTGTATGTTTGGTTCTCTCATGCTGCACGGGATTGTGTGCAATGTTTATTGCTGACTTGTTGTCACAGTAGAGCTTTATAGATTCACCCCTTGAAATTTTCAAGTCTTCTAGGAGTATTTTTAGCCATAGTAGCTCACATATGCCCTGAGCCATAGATCTAAATTCTGCTTCAGCACTTGACCTTGCCACCACATTTTGTTTCTTACTTCTCCATGTAACCAGATTGCCTCCTAGGAAGGTGCAGTGCCCTGTAGTGGATCTCCTATCTACTGGGGAACCAGCATAGTCTGCTTCTGTATAAGCCTGTAGTGCTGTCCCTGTATTTCTTTGAAACAGTATCCCTTTAGGCAGTGCGGAATTCTGTAGACAGCTTGTAGGTGGACTTCTTTTGGACTGTGCATGAACTGGCTTACCACACTCACTGCATAGGCTATGTCTGGTTTTGGTATGTGAAGGGTAGATCAGCTTTCCAATGTGTCTTTGATGCATCTCCTTGTTCACCATTGGATCTTTTTCTGCTTCTCCAAGTTTATGATTCGGATCAATTGGTGTAGGAGCTGATTTTTCCAGTCTCTTTTAGAAGGTCAAGAACATATTTTTGCTGTGATATGAAAATGCCGCATCTAGAATGTGCCACCTCAATCCCTAGGAAGTACTTCAATCTTCCCAATTGCTTAATCTCAAATTCTTTAGTCAAACACTGCTTTAGAGATTCTTTTTCAAGTTCATCATTCCCAGCCACTATTATATCATCTACATACACCAATAATACAGTAACTCCCCCTGTTTTCAAATGCTTCACAAATAAGGTGTGATTCCCTTGACTTTGTTTTTATCCGTTAGCTAGCATTACCTGCAAATCTGCCAAACCAGGCCCTTGGTGATTGTTTAAGGCCATATAGAGCTTTCTGTAGTTTACATACCTTCCCCTTCTCTAAGTCATCTGCAAACCCAGGTGGAATGGCCATATAAGCTTCTTCCTTTAAGTTACCATGGAGAAATGCACTCTTGACATCAAATTGTTGTAGATCCTGTTAGCTGCTATCGACAATAGAACACTCGCTTTGTTCATTTTTGCAACAGGGGCAAAGGTTTCTCGGTAATCTATCCCGTAGGTTTGAGTTTATCCATTGGTTACCAACCTAGCCTTTTACCTCTCTAGCTCTCCATTTGCCTTATACTTCACTGAAGATACCCTTTTACATCTCCATGTGTTAACACTAGGTTGGGATTGAGGTTGAGTGAGCTGTATAGACTGTGCTTGAGGTTGCTGTGTTTCAGTTTGGAACTGTTCCTGGGACTGCTGTGTTTAGGGATGGCAATAAAACGCATACCCGTCAGGTTCCAACCCAATCTGACCCTATAGGATTGGTTTTTTTTTTTTTTTAAATGGTTTTGGGGTGGGGAATCCAAAACACATATCGGTTTCAGGTTGGGGTCGAGTTTACCATAAACCCACACCGGCCCCCTGATATTTTTACCAAAATATCCTTAATGATTTTATTATTACTTTTTAAATTTTCTAGGGTTCTTCACCTCTGCTTACCAGTGCCGCCTTTATATTTCCTTTCTCTTTTTCCCCAAATTTCTAAATCCCTTCTTCCCCAACTCATAACTCAATCAAGTACCTTTTTTATTCCTTTAGTTTTGATTTTGCTGCATCTTTCATGCTCTTTCTTTATTATTTATTTTATTTTTTTCTACATCTTAATTTAGTTTTGCTCTTGCCTCTGCATATTTCAACAATTGTCCAACTTAGTATGAAAAGGAAAATTTACAGTTTCTTTCATTTTGGTGTGTAATTTCGGGTCGGGGTCGGGAGAGGCATTTCTTTTCGGGGTCGAGTTCAGGGCTAAGGTCTTGAGAAAATTTCGTGGTTGGAGCGGGATACGGGTAAATTTTATGGTGGTCGGGTTGGGTTCGGGGCGAGCAAAAAACCACCCCACCTCACCCTGTTGCCATCACATGTTTCAGGTTGAGACTGTATCTGAGACTGAGGTGGGGTAGGTGCTGTAAGTGTAGGTAGAGACTGTTGTTCTAAAGGGAAATTGTCTCTAACCTTATCTTCCACTAGAACATGCTCCCCTGAAGATTAGGTTGTACGAAGTATGGGGTTCTTCCTCAAAGGTCACATCAGTTGAAACTAAGAATTTCTTTGAGGGTGGGTGATAACATTTATACCCCTTCTGAGTTTGTGAGTAGTCCACTAGATGGGCACCACTTGCTTTGGAATTTCCCATTTCCCAGAGCTCCTAGCTTTTCTCTGAGTTTTTCGATCTCTTCCTTATTAAAATCCCTTTGTTCCTCTTGTTCTGAAGTGGAATCTGACTAAGATACAGTTTGGTGAGCTTGAGTCTGACCTTTTTTCTGCCTTTTATAGGCTTGGTCCTGACTTGCAGTAGTAGGTTTCCCATTCAACTTCTAGCATCTCTCTCTGGTATGCCTCGGCTTCTTGTAATAGGTACACCAGAGGTCTTCTCTGTCATCTTTTTCTGAAGATCTCGAGAGTCTGGGTAGATCTATTTTTCTGCCATTCTGTATTGAAGCTGCTCCCTTTTTTTTGTCACCATAGCTGATCCTTTTTTATTCTTCAACCTAACCCCTTTATGACTTTCTTCTGTCCGTACTAAGGAAATAACCTCGTCAAGAGATGGTACCTCTTCTTTGCCGAGAATTTGGACTCTCACTTGGTCAAACTCAATGTTGAGTCCAGCTAGGAAACATACACTCGATCATTTTCAATAAACGCCTTCGGTATTGCAGCGTCTTCTGGGCATCTAGTCTGAATAGATCTATAATGATCCAGTTCCTGCCACACGGTCTAATGAATTTGCAAATTCGGTTACTGTTTTGTTGTCCTGCTTCATTGCACTGGTTTTCACTTTGATCTCATACACTTGGGCTGCATCTCAGGCCTTTGAGTAAGTTTGCCTGAGTGCATCCCAAATCTCCTTGGCAGTCAATAGGAACATGTATGTATCACTGATTTCAGGATTCATAGAATTCCATAGCCATGACATGATCATGGAATCTGTTTCCTCCCATGCTGTAAATTTTGGATCTGTTGGTTCCGGACCCATATCCAATAAATGGCTAATCTTCCCCTTTCCTTTAAGATAGGTTTGGACAAACTGTGCCCATTTTAGGTAATTATTTCTAGTTAGCTGGTAGGCTGCCTGGATGCTTTATAGATCTCCAGATGAGTGTGCTGTAGTCTCTTCAGCAGGCATATTTAACTCTGCCATGACAGGTTTGACTGAAGGTGAAGGACTGGGTTTTCAAGGGTATGGTAATGAAGGCCTAAAGAAGGGAAGGCAGATAAGAATGGCCGAGAAAAAAATGAGGACTTAGAAAAATGGCGATTAAGGCCAACATATCAACTAAAAAAAGGCTCTGATACCATGTTAAAACAGAACCAGGAAAACTTCATTCCTTACTTTACGCGTCGTCTCTCCTAGAGACTATACAAACAGTTTAGGCTTATCAGTATAGAAACCTAGATAGAAAAGGAAACTAATTTAAATTCCTAAGTCAACTCATTCATCTTAAGGATATCTAATCCCTTGATTTAAGGGATTTCAAAATATTTACAGATTCTAACTACATTCTAGGATCAATCTTATGTTTTTCTAACGAAGGATCTATTGAAGGATGTTTCAAAACGTACAATTTGAATGTATGAGTACATGTGGACATGCTGGCATACTGGTGTTTTTGGTGGATGAGTATGTTCATAATCAAAGAATGTTTATTGGAAAATCTTACTGTTTGACATGGAAAGCTTTTTCATCACAGCATATAGTCTTTGTTTAGAATAAAATTAAAATTTTACGTGCGATGCATCTTTCTTAAGCCTAATGAATTTGAATTTTTGAATAACAATTCACGTCTTTAATTCCATCTCCCTGTCTTTGCAGGAATACCTTGGTATTGCAGAAAAATATGGTCTTCATCCTGTATCACTTGCAATTGGTATGTAGTTGTGTACGCATGCATGCACATAATGATATTTGCTCTCTCTTTGTACAAGCAATTATATCCATTGAACCGCATGTATCCATTCATTGGTGAGAGCTTCCGAGTATAATATGCCTTAAAATTAGGAGATCCTTAATGATTCTGAAAAGTACGGTTAAAATGGATATGAAGTTTTGACCCTCTCATGTTTCAAAGCCCCTTGCAAATCACAAAACTTGCAAGTTTGAAGCTAGTTTTGGTTCAAGCCATAAGGTTGGAGTTCCATGAATTTATGAGTTATGCATGTACTCTTTAGCGCAAAAGGTTTGAGCTTGCTATTAAGCAGCTTCTGCAGAGAGCTTTGATCTGTTAATTTCTTAAATGTTTTAGCTCAGCTGTCTTTCTTACTTTTGATTTCTGTTTTATGTTACCATTAAAACTTTTTTTCTTTTTCAAACCATTTATGGCAGCCTTTGTTTTAAATCATCCTCTGGTTGCAAGTGCTGTATTTGGAGTGACCAAATCATGGCAGCTTCGGGAGGTTATTAGTGCATGCAATGTTAAGCTTACATCCGAGATTATTGCAGACATCAACAAAGTTCATGCTAAGTTTCCAAATCCTTGTCCCTGATCAATATTTGACATGTTTTAATTTCTTTGTCATTTGGAAGTCTTGAAATTAGGTGGAATGATACAGACACTTGTAATAGGTAAAAGACTAATTCAGGAGATAGGAGCTGACTCTTTTTGAAGGCAGATTTAGACTTTAGTTATTTGGTTGTAAATATATAATGGAATGCTTTGAACTGCTAACGTGATGAAGCGGGCATTTCGGTCAATCTTCAAAATATTGGGGCTGTCTTGTCTTCCACTGACGTGTCGGCTGGAGGCAAATTTGTTTGGAAAGTAAGCATACGCTGATTCTCGTCTGAAACTCCTACTGTGAAAATGCAAAGGATTTGCCGTAGGTATTTGACCTTGGCATGCCATGTTTTGAGCCTTTTTTTTTTTTGGGTCCATATTTGGTTATGAGGACTGAATGTTCTTGTAGTTAGAAATTAATAATAATGAAGAAGAAAGGGAAAGCTACAAAAATTTGGGAATTGTTGGTGAGGGAATTAAGAATTTTTAATTGATGATACGCTTGTACCGTTGAGAGAGGCCATTTACCACCTCAATCAATCTGGTATAGGATTAGAAATGCGATGGTTGGAGGGACCTGATACAACCATTGGTGCAGTCAGCAGAGCAAGTGCCGGCTGGCCTGGCCTGGGGTGGTCCCTGCGCAACCCAAAGTGGTTATTATTATTATTATATTATTAATTAATTGCCGTTGTTGATATCTTCCTTTGGTTTCTGTGTTGGAACGTTGAAAGGAGTAAATGAAGAAGAAAGAAAGTTCTATCAACTTTCTAAAAGTTTATTTCGTCCAGAAAGAAAAGCTAATAATGTGTCAACGTGATGGGTGAAGAATTATTATTATTATTATTATTATTTTTTTACAGAAAAGAGAAGAGCAAAAGGAAAAATCCTTATATTTTTAATTACTTGGAATATGCTTGACAATTATTTGATTACAAACAACAAAAAATGAACCAACAATAAAATAATATAGTTAAAAGTCTTTTTATAAAATAAATACATGAAAACTAATGACTACAATGTAAAAGCACGTACAGGGACTTAAATTTCACAGCTCAGCATCCCCACCATCCACTTATTAAAATCAAATTGGAGAAAGAAAGAGAAAATAATAATTATAAGGTATACCATAATTGTATTGTATGACAAATTATTATATACTTTAATTTCTTAATAATCATTAAAAAAAAAAGAGGGTCCGGTAAAAAATATGGACCCACCACTGAACTCCGATCTTTGGGGTTCTTTTTCCTTCGCACTCCCAGTTTTGTAATTTGCATGACAAATAAAATAATTTGATTTCTTAAAATCCAAATAAAAAGAAAAGAAAAAGGAGGTCCCGAGCAAAAATCTGGGCCCACCACTGAGCTGCGATCTTCGGGTTATTGAGCCTTTTGTTAATGTTATTGTAACAGATCTCAGGTAGGAATTGTAAGGTGTGATATTGTTGTTTGCAAGGGATTGGGGTAGTGGGCGGTGGGGTGGGGATAGGGATGGGTTCGAAACCGTGGCTATCCCCGGCTCCTACTTATCGGACTTTGGACACTTATTGGGACTCCGATGAGGATGCGCCTGGTCCTAGATGTGGTCACACTCTTACCGCCGTCGCTGCCACTAACACGCACGGTCCTAGACTTATTCTTTTTGGAGGTGCCACTGCCATTGAGGGTGGCTCTTCCTCTTCTGCTCCCGGAATCAGTTAACATCTCTCTCTCTCTCTCTCTCTCTCTCATTGTTCTTACTTTGGATATGATTTTTTTTAATATATGATTTTTACTTCTTTTGGTTTTTAGGATTGGCTGGTGTTACCAATTCAGTTCATTCGTACGATGTTCTTACTAGAAAGTGGACAAGGTGATTAGCCCTGGTTCTTCCTTCTCGTTTTTGGTTTTTTTTTTTTTTTTTAATAATTAGAGCTGGAAAATTTAGATGATTTTTTGGACGGTTTTAATTTAATTATGCAGAATAAGACCAGCCGGCGAGCCACCCTCTCCTAGGGCTGCACATGCGGCAGCTGCTGTTGGCACTATGGTCGTGTTTCAGGTGTGTAAACTGCAGAATGAACTCTAAAGAATACTGCTTTTATATCTTTTTTTTTTTCTTTCCCTTTTTGAACCTGATATTTGTTTCTGTCGGGTAGGGTGGGATAGGTCCAGCTGGGCATTCTACTGATGATCTATACGTGCTAGATCTGACCAATAATAAGTTTAAGTGGCATAGGTGAGCTTCAGTTGTGCGAATTTTGTTTATTTCTCATTATAATTTGTTGTTGTTTCATTATAATCTGATTCTTTTTTTTTTTTTTGCTGGTTTGCTTTGACTAGAGTGGTTGTGCAAGGGCAGGGTCCTGGACCTCGCTATGGCCATGTTATGGATTTGGTTGCCCAGAGATATCTTGTCACTGTAAGCGGAAATGATGGTATGAAAATTTCATTTTCCAGCTTTATCCCATTTATATTCTGGTGTATTTCATTTTCTATTGAATAGCATTGAACTTGGAAAATTCAGTATGAATAAACAGAAATGAAGCTCTATGCCTTGGTCAACTTATTCGCTTTGTTGATTACTCTTCAATCATCTATGGTTATAGGCATCATCCTCACTTTCCTAGTTCCTTTTGGAAATTAATTTGCTGGGTGAAACATGGTTGCTTTGATAAATTCTGTCAGTGCCCAGATGTTCCTCAATGTTCCAAACTGTTTATATCAGTATTCAGTAAAGATTACGCTTTAGTATCATGAAGACTTATACACATTTCTTGTCTTGTTATTTGGCAACTGAGATTGAAGCACGGTCAATTCTGTGCATTTTCATCTTTGTCTAGTTATTTTCTCTTGGTCTTGTTTATTTGGTTGCATTGAAATCCAAGCAACGTGGCTCTTTTATTTTCTTTTATTTTTTAAATAGGAAAAAGAGTTCTTTCCGATGCCTGGGCTTTGGATACTGGCCAGAAACCATATGTATGGCAGAGGCTAAATCCTGATGGCGATAGGCCTTCTGCTAGAATGTGAGTTCATTTGTTGTTAATAATATACACAGGCTGTTAATGTGGGTATATTTCTACAATCTGCATTCTAAATATTCCCTTTATTTATACTCTCTTTATAGGTATGCAACTGCTAGTGCTCGCTCAGATGGCATGTTTTTGCTTTGTGGTGGAAGAGACTCTTCTGGGGCGGTATGAACTACTCTCACGTAATACGTTCTTTATGCATACTATTCTGGGGGAAATGCAGATACTTTTAATTTTGGTTGGTTTGAACTGTTGACGTCAAATGTGATTCTGTATTAAGCAGTATTCATTAGTGTCTGGTAAATGTTTAACAGTAGTTTTGATGTTTAAGTTCTGTTACTTTGAATAGTATGTGTCCATGTAACTATCTGACTGAATGATCTAATTTCCTCTCTAATGAACATTCTACACCAACTATAATTAGGCTCTGGACAGTCTTTCTAGGGTTGAGTGGGCTTTCAGCATGAGATGCTCTTTTTGAGTTTATTGATTATATATATACTTCTACAGCCTATGGCAGATGCATATGGACTGCTTATGCATAGGAATGGTCAGTGGGAGTGGACTCTTGCACCTGGAGAGTCCCCTTCACCAAGGTATCAGCATGCTGCGGTAAGTAGATGCCACAGCTATTGAAATAGTAGTTATGAACATAAGATATAAGTTTTATATGCCTGAAACACTTTCTGATTTAGAAACAGTCAAACTGACATTCGCATGCTATTAGGTTTTTGTTGGAGCGCGGTTGCATGTTACCGGAGGTGCTCTTAGAGGTGGACGTGCAGTAGAAGGTGAAGCAGCTGTTGCAGGTAAGCTTTTGCTTGTCATCTCTAAATAATCATCTGAAGTGCGAGTTGTGTGTATCTGAAGTTTATTTATATTTGCTCTGTTTTGTAGTACTGGATACTGCTGCTGGAGTATGGTTGGACCGGAATGGGCTTGTGACTTCCTCACGAAGCACTAAGGGACATGCTGAATATGATCCTTCTTTGGAACTTATGCGTCGTTGTCGCCATGCAGCTGCATCTGTTGGTTTTCGAATATATATTCATGGTGGCCTTAGAGGAGGTAAAGATAGTAAAGTCTATTCGGAAACTAGTGTATATGGAGTTTTCTCGGTAAACTGGTTCATTTTGACTAATTAAGTTATTGGTCCAAGACCAATGGAGCTTTGTTTTGGGAAGTTTGACTGGAATAATCAATGACATTGTAGTTTACAGAGTAGAAATAAAGCAAATGGAGAAGTCTTCATATATAGGCTCTACTGCTTTAGTTGTCAATTTTTGGATTGCCATACAACAAAGAAATTTAAGAAGCTACTGATATTTTCTTTTGATTGGCATGTATGCAGTTAGCATGTAAGGATAAAAAGGATTGTATTGATAAGTGTGTTCTGTCAATGTGAATTCAATAAATATTTCATGCCCTTTGTTTTCATCAGGTTGACTGCAACAACTGTGTTTGAAAACTTACTTTTCTACAGGAAGCCTTTAAAGCATAGTTTCTTTGAGCAATTAGCTTTTGTTGGTTTGCTGAAGAGAGAACTGCTGTGGGCAGTATTGGAAATGGAACACAGGAAGACATGAGTCTGTCTTCCTTTGGCTCGTGGGTATTGAGATTTTCATTGTAGATCGACTCTTGGACCAAAGGAAATGCATGCATGTCTGCATACTTTGAATGAAATATTTCTATCTTAAATTATGCACACATTCGTCTCTCACAGCTATATGACATCTCTGCTCTTTCTAGTGTGTGACAATGCCTTAACTTGCTTTGTATTTTATAAGTCAGATTGACAGTATAAATTGAATTATTTACACTATTAATTTCTTGTCTTGGATAATTACGTGATTAATTATTTAATTTTCTGCAGATATGCTGTTAGATGATTTCCTAATTGCGGAAAATTCACCATTTCAGTCTGACGTTAATTCTCCCATGTTAACCCCTGAGAGAGCCTTAAATTTGTCCAGTCCCAGATTCAACCAACCTAATTCAAGTTCATTTGAAACAACTTCAGATAACTGTCCAGATTTCCCTTTATCTGGGGGCTTGAGGTATGACTTAATATCTCTCTCTCACATGCATGTGCACATGCACATGCACACCATGGGATTATTTATTTATGATGAATCTTTATCTTAAAGCATGGACAAAGATTCGATGGAGAAACTGAGGGAGGCTTCTGCTGCTGAAGCTGAGGCTGCAAATGCTGTCTGGCAAGCTGCACAGGCTGCATCTGCTGTTCCTGCAGAGGAAACATCTGTATCTGATGACAACTCACCTGCTGCTGAAACAGTTTCAGATTCTAGTGATAATGAGGCTGATGTTCGCCTTCATTATAGAGCTGTATGTATATTGCAACCCACATGACTGAATGGTTCTCTAGTTGCCCAGCCATGGTTTTCTAATGGTTTTCTCCCACAGGTTGTGGTTGCAAAAGAGGTTGTGGGGAACCTGGGTGGGATGGTTAGGCAGCTATCTTTGGATCAGTTTGAAAATGAGAGCAGACGGATGGTTCCCACTAATAATGACCTTTCCTATCCTACCAAAAAGTTTGCTAGACAGAAGTCTCCTCAAGGCTTGCATAAAAAGGCAAGCATTATCTGAATTTATTTGTTTTCCATTTTTGTTTTTTAAAATAATTTAATTTTATATTTCTCTTGCAGGTTATTTCTACACTGCTTAGGCCCAGAAATTGGAAAGCTCCAGTTAATAGGAGGTTTTTCTTGGATTCTTATGAAGTGGGTGAGCTCTGTTATGCTGCTGAACAGATTTTTATGCAAGAACCCACAGTCCTTCAGTTGAAAGCTCCTGTAAAAGTCTTTGGTGATCTTCATGGACAATTTGGTGACTTAATGCGGCTATTCGATGAATATGGGTTTCCTTCAACTGCAGGAGACATTACGTAATTTTGATAGTCTTGCTGCTCATGCAAGTTAGATAACTCCTAGTCATAGTTGAAACTTTAGGCCTATGACTTTTACTTCAGATTTTATCGTTGGCCCTGGAATTTTTTTTCCAAAATTGCTTAATCCTTGTCCTTTATGTTTTAGGTACATTGATTATCTGTTTTTAGGAGACTATGTTGATCGAGGACAGCACAGCTTGGAGACAATAACTTTGCTTCTTGCTCTTAAGGCAAGCTTCTGGATCAAATGAGTCTTAGTTTGACTATGATATAAACCTTGTGCTATTTCTTAATGGATTCAGTTGTCTTTTTATGATTATGCAGATTGAATATCCCGAAAATGTGCATTTGATTCGTGGAAACCATGAGGCTGCTGACATAAATGCACTCTTTGGTTTCCGTATTGAATGTATCGAGAGAATGGTCTGAATGAGTATTCTTATGTGGATTAATTATTTATTTTTTCCAGAGAAAATGTGCTTACATGTCTATATTTAGGGTGAGAATGATGGTATATGGGCATGGACAAGGTTCAATCAACTCTTCAACTATCTTCCACTTGCTACTCTTATTGAAAAGAAAATTATCTGCATGCATGGTGGCATAGGAAGATCTATACATTCAGTTGAACAGATAGAGAAACTTGAGCGGCCAATAACAATGGATGCAGGATCCATTGTCTTAATGGATCTTTTATGGTATGCATTTTTTGAATCTATTGGTTCAATTGATAAAAATATTTCGAGAGACTAAGTGTGGCTTTCATTTGCTTATTCAGGTCTGATCCTACAGAAAATGATAGCGTAGAAGGGTTGAGACCTAATGCCAGAGGTCCCGGGCTTGTCACTTTTGGGGTATGCAAGTTATTCCTTTATTTATAAAATAATTTGTTCGTTCTTATATTAAATGCATCAAGGCAGCCCTTTATGTCATACATTTAAAAAAAAAATCAGAAAGGAAGAAAGGCAAGGAAAAAAATTGTGCATTTTATTGGATCTATTATGACATTTCATATCATGCTAGGATTCTTTTTTTATTCGAAGGATTCAGAAGAATCTCTTTTGTGAACGGCTTTGTTCAAGTTGCAACAAAGCTATGGAATACTGGACCACCTACTTTGGATTTGATATATCAAGTAACTGATAACAATTGATGCTGAGGTGTAAATTTTAGTATATTTGCTTTCATAGGTTGCTTGTCTTTGTTTGAATTTAATGGATGTTTGAATATCTTATTTTTATATAATGTATGTTACAGTCATAAGCACTTCCTCTAATCATGTGTGGTAGAGCTCTTATTGTGCATGCACACGTACCTTCAATGATCTATGTTGCCATATGCAGCCTGATCGCGTGACGGACTTCTGTAAGAAAAACAAGCTACAGCTTATTATAAGGGCTCACGAATGTGTAATGGATGGGTTTGAGCGATTTGCTCAGGGTCAATTGATTACTCTTTTTTCGGCAACAAACTATTGTGGTAAGTAAATTGCATTTAGCCACATCCTGTTGATTGGGTATTTCTTGCTGCCTAATCTGGTATATGGATCCAGGGACTGCAAACAATGCTGGAGCTATATTAGTTGTTGGTAGAGGATTGGTTATAGTCCCTAAGTTAATCCATCCCTTGCCACCTCCTGTTCAATCCCCAGAGATGTCGCCAGAGCACGTTGCAGATGATGCATGGATGCAGGTAATTTTTATTAATTTTGGTGTATAAAAACATTATACCCGCACACTGCATGTATATTAATATATAATACGATTATATTGCACTACAGGAGCTGAATATCCAAAGACCACCAACACCAACTCGAGGTCGCCCTCAACCTGAGCTTGATCGGAACTCGCTTGCATATATATAAATGATGTAAGATCTAGATTACATTTGTAATTTTGCAGAAGCTCTGAGCCAGGACTCCCATGTTTATGTACGAGAATTGATTCTTAGGTAACTTGAATTTCACGTGCATGCATTAGTACTTTTGTTGTCCATAGCACAGCGCTGAAGATGTAGCCTTCGTTTATTTTTACACATAGCTTGGGAGTTTTCAAAGCTCTAGTTTTGAACCGGTGAATGTAATAGATGAATATAGTTTATTAGTTCGTCAAAGGGTCCATATAGCATTTTGCCAGTGTGCAATACAGATAATTTAATAGTCAGGGTTGGGGCAAATTTTTTTTTTTTTCTGATCTTTTTCTTCAGTTTGTGCAATTGTAACCTAAATGGTAATACATCTGGGTCTTGCATGAAGCAAAATTTTGATTTTTGATTAAACTTTGTGCCACTGCCAGTGTAATCAATAAAAATATTTATTTTTTAAGTTTGTCATACACTGAGGAGCTTAACTAGTACTAGCTTAGTAGTATTTGAACTCGCTGATGTTACTTGTCTTCGCAAAATCCGTGGTCGATTCTCCGAACTTTCCTCTCCTGTCGGCTGTCAACACTGAATTGTTTTTTTCTTTTTCTTTTTTTTTTTTGGGTGGGGGGGGTGTGCGAGAAATTCCCTTTCTCTATCCTGATAATAATGTCACTTGGTTCGAGCACTTCACGCTCATCGCCCCACCGTTGCAAGTGAACTGCTGTCTTGTTCCCTGCACGCTCCACCAGCGGGGGCAGGCACATCTTATTTTGACCATATGAGGTTGTCCTGCCTTTGTCAAATAACTTATAATTAAATGCTGGCATGCTGAACACCATCCTTTGCTTTGTAACTGCAATTTTACAAGTAAAATCCAAATCCCAAAACCCAGAGTAACCATCCGAATAACTCATTTAACCGTTTTTACAGGCAGCAAATGCACACTTCTTCATCTTTCTTCCAAACAGGGCAAAATATGTCTGGTGTACGGGCAGTTTCTTACACATACAACGTTTTAATGAATTGGAGTCCTTAAGGTGAGTAGGTTTCGGGGGCTCACTAGATATTACGAGCTTCTCTCCTTCTGTGGTAAAGATTATGCCACAAACCATGGGAAGAAGTCTGGAAGAAATACAATATTAGAATTAATTCTGTCATTTTACAACATTATTTTAGGCAGTATTTTTTTTTTTTTTTACTAGTTTCAATTGTATATTGAAAGTAAATACCAGCAACATATTATAAGCTTAGCAAGCATCTGGAAGACCAACAGCTGCATTGGGAACTCTACACTTTGTTACATCCTGAGACAAAGGACAAGCTAACGCACCCAAATTAAGCCTTGGTGACCTGGACCAGCTTTGCAACTAGCTCGGCCTAAAAATGGGGCTTATAAATATCTTTTACTAACGACCCATCACTAAATCGACTTAAAGATCCAAGCCAGCAGAGAGCCTTGACTAGTGCATTAAAAAAAAAGAAAAAAAGGAAGCATAGATTCGTTCTTGTCATCTGATTTTTAAGTATTGCATCAGCAAATACGATTATATGTGGGGACGGGCTGCTCAGGATGTAGGTAAACATGCTTTTTTTTTTTTTTTTTTTTTTTCTGGTCCTCGTCAGTTCACCATCTAGAAAGATGACCCAAAATTATAAATTGAATTTGACTTCTGAAATGATAAAAAAATAAAATTAAAAAAAAAAAACATTATTGTATGACATTGCCCTAATCGCTTAACTAAACTTCTCCGGTTATTAATGAGGACAAAAAGATTTGCACGCTGTTATTGTGCTTTCCACACAACCAAACTTAAAAGAACCCCACTTGGCTAAACATTCATGTAACTGACTCGCCGCTTCCAAGTTCCAAGTTCCAACAAACAAATCATCGTTCATCAGTTCATACCCCCCAACGGTACCATGTCTTTATATATATATATATATATATATATATGTTTCTGGCATTAGATGAATAATGGAACAATATTTGCCACTATGATCACCATAGTTCACAAATGTTTAACCATTTAAACTGTTGTTAAACAACGGTTTAGAATTTTTAGTTTGAGATTGTTTAGAATTGTCTGATCACCGAAATTAAATATTCATAATAGTTAATTATTTTTAAATTGAAAAAAAAATCAATTTTATGCTTAAAATTAAAAGGAAAAAGAATTTGTAAGTGGCTATATTCTTAACATTAACAATATTCTTTTTTAAATTCTTGACTTTCGCTAGATTTATATTTATATATATATATATATATATATATATACATGGGCTAGATTCATGCGTTCCTAACTTTTTATTTTATCCAATTAGAATTCCATCTGCTTTTGAGTATTCTTTTAATAAGAATAATAATGTAAAAGGATAAAAAACTTTGATCAAAGCTAAGTCATGCGACACGTGAAGCCTTTGTGCATTTGAAAATGAGAATAACCTAATCACTCCGAACACCAAACAAACACATACAAATACAATGTACATTGTTCCACGGAGTTAGGTAATGATTCTTTTGTTGGTGTGGTGCTTCTTGATGAGAAATAACGTATTAATCATCCACTTGGAAGTTGTTTGGTTATTATCCGGTGGAGGGGCTAAGGACACAGGAATAACAAATAAAAAAAATATAATTTATAATTTAATTCAATTAATTCATATAATTAATTTAAAAATAATAAAATTTAAATCTTAAATTATTTATAAATCTTCTTCTTACTCTTAACCACTTTGTATTTAAAAAAAAAATATTGGGTGTGTAATCAACTGAAAAGATAGTCAATTGTTTTAATTTGATTTTTTAGACCTCTTAAAGTTGGTAATAGTACGCAACCTGTGCTACATTTGGAAGTCGCTGTTGCTCTCTACTTTTTTTTCCCCCCTTAATAAAACAGCCAAAAGCTCCAAGAAAATGATGATAAAAAGACAAAAAAAAATTTAAAAGTTCGTAATAGTAATATATATATATATATATATATAATTTAGTGGTAGGTACTATTACAGTAAATGGGGATTAAAATGAAAAGAGAGATTAGTAAGTTTCTAGGGTAGGTTGTCAATGGTCATGCATGCTCATGCAACTATCGGTTTGTTCTTATTCTCACTTTCATCATCATCATCATCATCATAACAAAATTATTGAATACATTAATAATAAAATTTTTTAATTTAATACATAAAATTAAAAATTAATTTATATCTTAGTTATTTATTTTTTATTTTTAAATATAAAAGATATTTAATAAATATTTAATTTTATTTATAAAATTAAAAATTTTTACTATAAATATATTAAATAATTATTTATAATAATAATAATAATAATAATAATAATAACAGTAGTAATAATTTCTGAACTCTTTTAGAGTAGCTGCTGCTGCTGCATCCTTTCCTCGACTTTCAATAGACTAAAAAAGATGTTTCCAGTTTTGACATGCATTGCTTGGCCTTTGCCTGTGCTGCCCAGCCTGCCTGCCCTGCCCTGCTTGCAAATCTACTTTCTTTTCATATTCATCGTCTAGACTCCAGAAGTAGACTGCGGTTTACAGGAGTTTTGTACTAATTAAGCCACTGTTTTAATATATATAAAAAGAATGAAAATATTTTATTATATTCCACATAAATAATATTTTTTAAAAAAATAAACTTTTATTTTATTTATTTATTTATTTATTTATTTTTGTCTCGGTTTGGGCAAATGTATTACTTTCCGTGCTTTAATTGTTGTTTTCCTTTCGTCTTTCTCTTCATTTTCTGTAATTTTGTTGTCTCTGGACGGAACTGAGACCTTAAATAAATCTCAGCCCAGAAAAGAAAAAAAAAAAAAAAGAAAGAAAATAAATTAAATAATTCAAAAATCTTATAATCTTATCAATACCAACATCATGTTTTTTCTTTATGTTTACACCTTATTTATTTGTCGTTCATTGTTTAATGTGTTCAACGTCACTCTTAGTGTTCTCTTTTCTTACTGCTAAATACATTACCAAAAATTCCCCCTTGTTTTTCAATTATTTTTCAATTATATGTGACGATTGCTGTTGTTTAGTATACGTTTTGACAGAAGTTTTTAAATATCATTATATACTGTATTATATTATATTATATTAATATAACTCTAAAAATTTTTAAAAATTATACGAGATGTTTTTAAATTATAATTAAAACAAGTCTGAGGATAATATTTTAATTTTATTTGTTTGATTTTTGCCGATGGGCAGAAGCAGACAAAAGCTGTTCCTCCTAGATCCTAGTTGTTGACCTACTGCGGAAGCGGCCAAAATCGAGGTGGGCCGCACCTTAAATTACTTTGGACGCCCCCACCCTCCCTCCGAAACGACACAAACAAACAAAATAAAAGCCCTCCAATAAAACAAACCATAGAGGGCGACGCACCCAGTCTAGACGATAAGAAAGAAGAGGAACCAGACAATTAAAATGTATAAAATAATACTAATTAAAAAAAAATGAAAAAGGCGGATGAAAAGAGAAGGAACAATTACAAAGCAACACGGCAACATACGTTTGATAGAGTGGTGTGCGTGGCACATGCCTAGCCACCTTCGACACATTTTTGTTTATTATTATTATCTTTTTTGTTTATTGGCTATTGCCCTTACTTGCTAATTTATTTATTTAATTTGTTTTAATTTGAATCAAAAACCAATATCATATGGTTATTTTATTTTAAAAAAATAAAATAAAAACAAAGATTACGAGACTAATGAAGTAATATTTTACTCCTAACTCTGCTATTTGCTATTTTCTTCTTCTTCTTCTTCTTCTTCTTCTTCTAATGGAGAATAAATCAATGAAATTGAAGATGTCAATTCGCTGTTAG
>JBBYHK010000004.1:10152461-10165174 GCA_038382065.1 Adansonia grandidieri
AAATATTGAATAATTCAATATGGTCCTCTTAATAGTTGAAGACTATTTTGGTAAGAAATCTAAAGGGTAGCATCCATCATTAACAATTTTAGTGCAAAATGAGGCCGTAGTACGAGAATAGGGAAATTGTTATAAATGTTGAGATTCGATTTTTAAATTTGATGAATGTTATCTTTTAATAATGATTATATAAACCAATTAAGAGAAGATTTGTATTCTTCCTTTTCTTTTATTACATATCAAATTCATCCTTATATACAAATGCAATTGTACAAAGTGATTTCAAGAAAGTCAATTATAATTTGTCATGTCAATGGGTACGTGACTATTTAGGCACTCTTTATTTATGTGATGAATAAATATACACAAAACCCGAAAGTTATCAATTTTAAAATGTCTAATATTTTTAGGATATTTTTTCGAGATTTTTAAGTTAAAAAAATTATCAATTCATACTAATTTTACCCATTAAGTTAATAATATTATTAGTAGAAATAAGATTTAGTAACATTATTTCAGTTATTAAAATAATGGTAGGGGAAAAAAAAAAACTAAATTACACATGACATGATATTTAACATCAACTAAGAGAAGGAAATTGCTTGTAAAAAAAAAAAAAAAAAGCTGAAGCCCATTTGGCTAAATACCTTGAAGTTCAGTGTAAGTTATGCAATTATTATAAATTCACAAAATTGAATCTGACGTCACTACCAAATCTGACGTGGCCCCACCAACCCATACTACCGCGTTTTTTTTTCCCCCCCACCTTGAAATCCAATGCGGGTCCCGTATGTGGTAAATGCTGAATCATCAAAGTACCCAACGAATCAGCGCTTCGCGCTGTATCGTTTGGCATCCAAGCGGTCAGCAGCCGGTGACTTTACTATTTCTTTTTAATACCCTATAAATTCGACCCTATGTTTAAGGAAAATAAAATGACTAAAAAGAAAATAAAATTCCTCAATACGTTTGGCGACAAAGAAAATCTAAGGGAAGAATGTTTATATTTATAAAATTAAAAAAAAAAATTGAAGAAAAGGAAAATGTAAAAATAGAGAAACTGATTCGGGAAAAACCCTTTGAAAATTTTAACTGATCATAGTGTGCAAAATATGCTATTCAATAGAGAGTTCTAGTCACGAAAAATTTTCTTAGTGTTTCCTCAGTTTTCCTTTAACAGAAAATGAGGGAGAAAGTCTATTATAAGTTTTTTTTTCCCCTATATTTTCCTCTCAACCAAACAGAAGAAAATGAAATTCAAAAGATCTCATTTTCTTTTTTCCTGGTATTTTCTATGAACCAAACGAGGCCTAAAGTTGTAATAATGATATTTGCCCTTACAAGCTAGGGTTTCAAAATTTGTAAAATAATGGCATCCTTGTATTCAACATTTGTAGAAGAGGATCTAGTACTATACAATTTATGCACAAGGTCAGCAAAAGAAATTCCTCCCAAGAAATTCTCAGACCAAATCTGAAGTGGAAAATCAGATATAGTAAGAATCTGAATTGTAGTTGTAGCCCACAACATGGCTGTTCTTCATGTTTAGTTAGCGTAGGCATTTAGCATTTTCTTCAACATGGCAGAAGAAAGAAACTATGACCACCAGAGATTTTCTGGATAACCAAACAAGAATCACAACAATTTTCAATTGGTTGCAGTATGCCTGGCTGTTAGTCAAAACTTGTTTCACAAGAAACCTGTAGGGATTCTTGCAGCCAAAAGTGTATCCGACATAGACAACCTAGTCGGGTTTGGTATACTCAAACAGCATGTGAGGTGACCTATAAATCTTTACGAGGGTCCAGTAAAGGACCTCTTCAACTCCAAGCTCACCCTCTGCTCTTGCAGCATATATATCTTCACAGATGGCTATCAACCTGCCATCAAAACTGGATAAGCGGATATCAAGGAAATAAGAAATGAGTCAAATAGTGTGCTTCGTGCCTTCATCCTCTGCCCTTCTATAAGTATGGAATTCTACCATCACATTTTCTTTAGGAATGTATCTCGATTTTGAAAACAAAATTAGAAATCATTACCTGTCACAGGAAGGCAGGTTTTCAACCGGTATTCTCATTCTTAAGTCGGAGCATTGAAGCCTGATAAACCGGCCAACAGCAAGCACAAAAGTAATGTAGAGACCCCAAATGCTGAACTTGCTTAGCGTGTCTCCAAGAATACCCTCTGACGTAGTATTGCAATATTAATCAATATAACAAAGAAAATCACAATAAATTATTACTAGGATAGATATACAACATAAAAATGGTTTTCCAGAACTTACGCGGCGGTGTTTCTTCAGATACTATGATGGCCATAGGTCCTCTCAAACCTCCACAACCCCTTACGTTAGATGCATTGAGATCATGGAAGGACCACCACTCAGAAGCTGCACGATTGAGAACAAGATCTGCACCCACTGAAATAGCTCCTGAAGTTACCTGTACAATTTGGTTTTGTGTCAAAAATAGATTATTAATGATTATATACCTTTTACAACTACCTTAACTTTGGGGTCTTCTTTGTCCCCATTGACCGAAAGATCAACAGCTTAAATTGAATTGAAAGAGTACAGCCTATAACACCCTTACTACTAAGTCACCAAACATGAAGAAATGTTACCAGTGGAAAACAGTAGGGAGGGAGGGAGAGGGAAAGAGGGGGGAAAAAAAAAACAAATGTAGAGTCCGGTGTACCTCTTGCTCAAAAGATCTGACTTCACCAGAACCAGTGACACGGAAGTATCTTGGATAAAGATTATATATCCTAAAGCTGATTGCAGAGCCATTGAGAACCTTTTGGACATCTGATCGTTCAGGAAGATCCTTAGAATCAACAGGTTTCTCATATTTCACGACTTCCTTGCCCTTTGGTCGTTCTCTTGTAAGCAGCCAATTAGAAGTTATAACCATGTCCATATCCCAGTCAAGAGACTGAATAAAGCTTCTCTGAACCACATATGGGACAAGCCACAAAATACTTGCATCAGCTTGGCAGCATATTAATTGTATATCGTTCTTATCGTAGGTGTCCAAGTAATTTAAGGGATCAAGATTAACATCAGGATTGAGCTTATCCCATTGAAGCTTCTCGCAGAGAGCTGTCTGATACAAGGTCAACCTTCCCCCACCGGTACTAATGTCTATTTGAAAACTTGCATCTTTAATGGGGTTTGCAATATTCGTCGGATTGCCACTGCTGTACATCTGGCAGAACAAGAACAAAATAAATTTTATTGACTGATCAAGTTATAGAATGCTTCTTCCGCCTAGTCACAAAGTAGCAATATATCTAGACATTCAAAGTTGGGTATGACTTGTAGTAACAGCATTAATGATGCCCATAGGCACTATTAGTACAATACCAATGTCATTGCTTTCAGTAAAACAATTGTAACATTTTATATTATCAAATTTAAGTGTAATATCACACAACAGTTGTCCTACTATTTTAAAGTTTTGATTTATGCTATGCTGTATTCACTTAATTCACATTGGGGCGCAGAAAATAGCAAATGGAAAAAAGCTATGACGTAAGTCTGTGGATCATCTGCCAACGTTTTACATATTCAGCGATGGTGGACACCTAGAATATGTGTATACATGATTCACCATCCACAAAGAAAATTACAAAACAAAACAGATCCAACCAGACCAGGAATGAAAAGGAATAAGAAGATGCTAATAAACAAATGGAGTCCCTTTCAAGAATAGTTTCTCAAATGGTTTCTAGGTAATAGTTAATACACATAAAAAATATATTATGCAAATAGTATATCCGGTGATGAAGTCCCTTACCAGCATAGGAGCCCACATAACACAAATTAATATAAAGAACAAACATATCCCATTGCAGCACTTGGTCCTTTTTTTTTGCTTCTCTCCTTGTTTGTGCTTAGCTCTATTCAACAAGGCATCACATTTGACAAGGTACAGACTTGCATTTATGTCTTCCAGCTAAGAAGAAAGCAACATGTCAGTTTCTAAAATTGGCAAGAAAACAATTTAATTAAAGACTTCTTGCTTAGTAAAGCTCAAAAACAACTATTCTTTAAAAGTAGGTAATACAAAAATCATCCTTGGCAAAAATCAAGAAAAAAAGGCGATTGTAGCACTTATCTCTTGTATCACTGGTATAGGAATGATGCCAAAGGATATGCGTCAATACCTCAAAAATACCACATGATCTGACAATTATAGAACAAGCTTAACCTGTTTTCCTACCCTAGAAAAACTAAGATTCTTGAATCTAAGCCGGCATGAGTTGCATGATATGATATTCCTTCCAAGATATGTCCTCGATCATAGTTAGTGCATAATTTCCAAAAGGGCAGGCAACTAAATCAGCTTAAATTTTAGTGCAAAGCTAAAAAAACTAATAATAATAAAAGAAAAAACTATGGACTTACTTTAAGCCAGTCATACATGGTCAAAGATGTCGTTGTGCATGACCAGTCGAGTACACATCGTAATTCATAAAGAAATGGTAGAGCCCGATAAAGCCTATAGCCTAAGTAATTAATTTGTGAAACCTTGCTGGTCAAAAACTGCCTATACAAGGTGCTTTTCTGAGGAATTCCATGTCGGATTTGTACAGCCTGAAGTGCTAGAGAAACTGCTTTAGCAAGACATATAGCACGAAGTGCTAGCAGTCCAGCATGCTGGTTGGAAGGTTTCATCCGCCAAGCATATTCTGTGATCGAATATGTGAAGAGAACGAGGTTGAAAAGGTAGAAAATAACTTTTCCTGTGGCGAATGAACAGAGATAAAGTATGCGATCAACAACAATCAAGAAAAAGATAATCTGCATAAAAGAATTTGATCCAGTTAGGAATTAGATCACAGCATATCTAGGCATAATAGCCCAAGACAGGATGCAAAGAAAATGATAACTAAGCCATAAGAATCACTCACGTAACTTAAGATGGTTAAGAAGAAAAAGAAGAAATAGACTTACCATTAAGATAATTACGAACTCTATAGGAAATTGATCTTCTAGTTGATAAACATCGAGAAAATCACTGTTGTTCTTGATGACAGACTGGTAGAAAATTGCAACTAAGAAAAACACAGTCAGATCAGCAACAAATATGTAAGCATACAGATCAAATTCCCTTTTTCCACCACCAACTACAGAGAGTATTTTGTATGGGAATCCCATCTCTTCAACAAACCCAGCATGCTGTGCCTTGAGAATTTCTTTTGCCACATCTGCTGCTGGAGTTAGTGACTTATACCAATCTGCTGAGGTACATCCTGTCAAAGAAGATGCATAAACCACCTCAAAAACAGTCAAAGTGACGTTTTGGTTTTCTTTGCTTCTTTCAATGCTTTGAACCTGAACCCTACTAGCAAATGGGCAAGGACGAAGGATTTTTTCATTACATCTCTCATCATGAACCACCCTGAGCAGTTGGTTTATTCCAGACTCAACTCTTTCTGGCTGAATACCTTCCTCCAAGTGAACATCCATTGACACTTGAACAAAATAAGGAGGAGTTTCCGCTCCCTGTATCAATGATTTCCAATACCAGCAGAAGCTTCTAATTACTAGTTTCACCATATTTATTACAAATTGTAGCAACTCTGATACCCTTTCACTCCAGCTATAGTTCACAAGAGCCTCTTTTCTATAAAGAGAACTCCTCCCATGGAAGTTAAAGTCAGTAGAGAACATCCATTCACCATCTTTTGCACTTATAGAGCTCTGTATGAGGGTAAATAAGTAGACAAGAAATAGAGGCAATGAACACACAACAAAAGACGACTTGATTTCACAAGCTGGAAATCCTATGTCATGGAGTAGGTCTGAATTAATACTCAATCCACAATGCTGGATTACAATTTGATACAGATACTGAAGCAAAATATAAGCCTCTGTGTAAATCAGCATAATAACCCAGAAGATATAAATTGGGCCGGTATTCACACATAGAGCATACAAGAAAAGAGCTGCAAGATACACCATAGAAAGCAAACTGAAGTTCCATAGAAAGACCAGGACAAACAAACAATAGCACACAACATTATTATTAGACCGCATTTGGGACCATATATGGCATAAGATCCTTCCCAGCTGCAAACTCGTAGCATCGGAACTTTTATCAGATTGCAGAGAAGATGAACGGTTCAAACACATATTCTGCATCTTTTGGCTCTCCATCTCATCATATGTCCCATCCTCGACAGATGAGCGCTCATTAATATCTGAATCTTCTGGTATGTTCAAAAAATTCACAAGGTTATTAACTGCCTGATTTCCAATAGACTGTACCTGAGAAACACCATCACCTAGGAGGTGTACTGCAGAAATCAAAGGATTTTCCTTTGATTTGCTTTTCCTCCTGTTCTCTGTATCAAAAAATGCACTATCAGCATCATGTTCAATTTCAGTGATCTCACAAGGTGTATATTCCATTGAATTCTTAGGAGATTCCACTCCTTCAGGACTTCCTCCTTTGATACGAGCAGCATATGCATCTGCTTCAAGGGGGAATACTGAATCCGCCTTAATAACTTGCTCTTGCTTCCAAAGAGCGCTTTCCTCTTTTACAGGAGGCCCAACATCCCTATTTGAAGTAAGAGAAGCACTCCTCCTCCTCCTTAGGCCTTCATCATCAGGAGAAATATCACTCAGAGTAGCAACTGAGTTCATGCTATGAAGCTCTATTTGCAAGCTGAGCATCTCAGATTTCATCTTCTCCACTTGCAAGTTGCGCTGATTTTTCTTTTCCTCAGATTCACAACTCTGTTGTAACTGTGCAATTTTCCATGCAGCTTTTTTCTCTTGCTCGTGTACAATGGCACCAATTTGCTCTGCTTCAAGATATCGTGACACGTAATCAGAATTTTGGGAGGAAAATATATACGACTGAAGGGATACCAATATAAATATGATAATCTCAACGAGTGCAGATCTGGCAGTAATTCGAAACCCATAGTCATACTTGTAAAATCCAATCACTTCATATATGCAGTTCACAGTCTTGCACTTCCTGGAACTAAACTCCCCTACAAAAGGAGATTGATAGGCAAGAGAAAGAACAATGACGGCGAAGTTGTAGATACGCAAGAACTTGAATATTTTATTCTTCTTCTTGAGAATTTCAAGCCTCATCCGAAAAAAAACAAGAGCAAAAGCAAGATAACCAAGATGCAGAATATCATACTCAAGGGTTCCAGTAATCAAAATCAATACAAGGACAAGGTCCAACAAATGGCAATAACAATAAAGCCTTACGTAGTCAAGAAAGGTCCACATGCTTTTGGTTTCGAAAGACAGATCTTGCCAAACAAATAAATTTTTACGTTGGGACATCATTTGCCAATAAGTTGATGACCCTGAGAAATAGGATGAGTGATCAGCACGGAGTTTGAAACAAGCCAGCAGAAAGACCAAAAAGTAGCTGATAAGCATTCGGGGATCATCAACGATCAGTCCTACAGGAAAAGGGGAAATTATTAGCAGATGTTTGAACCTTCTTTAAAGTGCACATGGACCAAAATTAAATAAAGAATTGAAAGATAAACAAGGACCATTGACAGGAATAAGTGGATTAAAGCTAAGTTAGAAGGCAGCCAAAAACTGTTCAAATTCCCATATCAATAATACCACACTGATTTCCAACAGAAAAAAGATAAGACATGGCCAAGTAGCATAAAGGATAATGCTAAAACAAAAATCCTTAAAATAAGTCAAATTTTCTTCTCAGTAAATAGCAAATTATAAACTGTTCTGTGTTTATCTATCCTAGTAAAGAGCAATTAATAAATAGATTAAGAAAGCAATACCTAGCCAACAGCTCCTACAGTACTTGAAATATGTACCAGAGTTCTTCCAGCAGTCATGGCAATGGATTTCAGTCTGACTTGGTTTATGTTGATTCAGAGGAAACATAGTCTTCCAGATGGCAAAATACTCAAGGATGAGAATCGAAGCAAACAAGAAGACAAACACTGGCCATAATTTATGTATAATCCGCCGATTCAAAGGAACACAAACAGCAAGTAATGCAATATATAGCATAGAGACGGCATTCAACAAAGCGAAACTTGCAAGAAGCAAAGCAATCATGTTAATCTCAAGGCCATAAAGGTTAAACAGGTTCTCTATCCAGAATTTCAAATATATTTTTAAGAGAGCCTTCTGTGTTTCAAATCTCTCTTTCCTTAACGTAAGGATCCTCCTCTTGTTCCACTTATGAGTTTCCTTGGAGCTTCCCCAGAAATATCCAAATGAAAATTTTCTAACGCTACGAACCTCAGAGGCTCCTGCTTTGGAGGACACAGGAGGAGGTGCTTGAGAAAAAGCAGGGCTCAAAGATGAGCATGAATTCTTTGATGCTCTGTCTTGTCTTACAGGTACTGCTCCAACACTAGAAGATTGCTTATCATCCCCATTAGACATGAAGCCATTGGCGAAGGCATCCTCTGCTGACAAAAATAAAGGACAAGACTCTTCCCACTTGCCTTTGTTTGAAATACCACTTGGCATATTATCTAACCAATAGAAGACATTGTACTGAAGGATGCATGCAGTAATCACCAGCACCTTTCCCCTCAAGCCCGATTCTATACCCCAAAATCCCAGCTCATATACACGGAAACCCAAAATGAGCAACAGATCAGAATGCTTTTGCCCTGGAAACATTCCATCATGTTTACCCCACATCTGAAAAAGATACTCTGTTGTCACCAGAAATCCTGTATAAATTAAGAATGATTTTGATGGCATCCGAGAAGCTTTAGGTAAAGTTGAACATAGGATGAGGCCAAGCAAATACAAGAATCCAAAAGCACAAATTGGGGACAAAGACGCATAGAATAATGAAACAAACAAGATCTTTTGACTGTGCCAAATCAGAAACCGCTTGGTAAAGGCAAGTACGCCAGAATCTAAAGGATTGGGAAAAGCAGGCCTGTTGTACTTGCTCCGCCTCCTTTCATAGCTATAAAGTTGCATCACAATTATAACTGCTAGAGATTGCCATATATTATCCAACAATGAAGCTTCAGGCTCATAACCCAAATAAAAATACAGATCAATAAATCCAGACAACCAAATCTTAAAGCTGCTAAAACTGCTTAAGCTATAGACAAAAATGAACACCATGATAGCATATGTTTTTAATGGAAACCATAGGTGCCTTTTTGTTCTTTCAACAAGTTGTCTTCCAATAATCCAAAAAAGGAGAAGGAAGATGTATCCAAATGATATATAATTTGGTGTCACCATGAAAACTGTAAGAAGAATAGTCAGCAGAGCAATGTAGGTTCCACATGATCGATATATTGATAAAAACTTCTGCCCAATTTCACTAAGGAATGATGCTATCCTTCTCTCTGAAATAATATAAAACAAATAAGCAAACAATGCTATCAATAGAGCTGTAGTGGTAAAAGTGGTAACCAAAATATTGGTAGACAAATCATTAACAGATTATAATAAATAAAATGGCTTAAATACAGCTATCCTTGAAGATTCCTAAAAGTCCAATTTCCCGGGAAAGCACTCATCTCCTGGAGGCCTAAGATCAGGCTAAGAACCAGCAACAAGATAGTCTAAAAGCATTCTCTATCATGTTTAGATCCATAAAACCTGCTAATACTGGGTAAAACCAACTTGTTCTAGTTTTGGTTTGCTATAACCTTTGAATGAATTGAAGAGTATGCAAATCTGTCAAGTACATAGTTCTCTATCTAGAGTACAATTACAGATATATCAAAAAGATTGTCAATCTTACTACTCAGTTTCTCACACACAATGAACAAACATTCCTATATTCATTTCACATAAACTAAAATAAAGGACTACCTCTTAAAATTCTTTTAGCATTTGCAAGAAATGTTGGAAAACTGAACCCTTTTAGTAGGTCTTTTCTTTTTCAATTGTTGAAATCCAATTTGGATAGAAATTTTTGCATGCATTAAGGAGATTATACCATAAGAAAGATTATCATGGCAGAAGGATGAGTTTGGGGATGCATATACTGACAAGAGGACAGATTTGTTCAGACCAGCTCTCAAGATGCTAAACCCAACGGGAGGACTAGGGGTGTGCTGCACAATTGCCGAGAATGAAAATAGCACCTCAAACCCTTGGTTATGAATTGCACAGAAGCAAGCAAGCAAAGCTATTTCCAAAAAGTTCCATGAGCTGTGATGTTCAAGGAGACCTGCATCAATTCACAGAAGATTGTTTAGTTTGGTTCTCTCCCCAGGCAAGAGTTTCAAACTTTCATCTTAAGTCAACAAGCAAAAGCCCTTAAGAAAGCTATTCTTTTGGGTGCATCTTAAGAAAGGTAATTAATAGCCAGAATCATGTCCCATAAATCAAATTAAATGGCCTAAAAGAAATGCGTACCCAACTGTGAAATGATTTCCAAAATTAAGGAGCCTTTTTGCTCCAAAGTATTAGCGATTAAATCAATCTGAAGAAGGTACAATAATGCAAAGTGAGCTTCACAAAGAAGAATCAGAGACCGACGTATTTTTCTGCTGATGTTGTGGCTCAAAAGATAGATCAAAAAGAAAATCACTGAAGCAGAGGTAAGAACATAAAGCCAATTAGAAAGTGCCAAGGATAAACTCACAGTAACAATACCAATTTGCACTTGCTTACACGAATCCTATAAGACCATTGGACAAAATCCTTATGCTAAATGTCAATTTACAGCTTAACTAAGAACTAGAACAGACAAGGTTTAATAAAACATACTATATACAGCATGGATAAATCCGGGTTTCATTGCTATGATAAATATCAGAGCAAGCATGATGGCTCGAGAACATTTTCGCAGTCCCCATGCAATTGTAGCCACAATGAACACCTTGTTCTCTCCATCCACTGAAAATAAGGGACATGAGGAAGTGACTATATAGATTAAATTATAATTACCACCCTTTTGTATCCATAAATAATCTCAAAATAGATCAGAAACAGGAAGGAGCAGTCTTAAAACTATGCCAGAGTAGCAGATGTAATGAAATAAAACCTGAGAAGATTATACGTTTTATGTGCTGCCAGGAAGCAAGACACATGAAAAGAAAATTTTTAAATGATATCTTAAACCAAAAAACCTAACTACCATTCAAGGTCACTGTTGTAAAATAGAAATCTCACTCCATAAATGCACAACTTTAAATTACTTCCCTGCTGAGGAATTCTGAAGATATGTTCCGAAGCCAACCTAGACCTGTCCAGGGATGGGTCACGCCTTGGACAGGGTCAGGCCAGTCCAGCCCGAATTATTATTTAATAATAAAGATATTTAATTTTAATTATAAAATATATAAATATTAATATAAAAATAATATTTTAATAATATTATGAACAGTAAACACAGGTATTCGGCCCTGCCCAGGACCAGATAGACCCAGGCCTGGGCAAATGAATTTCAAAAAATCGGGCACGGCCCACCCCATGGATAGGTTTTGCTAAGTGCCAACCTAATGATGGTCCTCAAATCAAATGCAGATGCCAGAAAAGAACTAGACAGCACTAAGAATATAGAACTTCATACCTTCTACAGCACAGTTGATTGATGCTAGTGCATCCTTATCAGATAAGTAGAGGAAAACAGAGTTATTTACAAGATTACCCAAAGCAACCAAAATGCCGAGACAAAATTGTGCAAGCAAAAAAAATCCTGGTATGGGATAATGCCAAAATCCAATCATCTCCCAAATTCCCATATCCTGCATGTGTCCAAATGTTCATAAAAACACAAGAAAAAAAATTTATTGAACCATTTAAATTTAAGACAATGAAGAATGTCCAAACCTCCAAAGGAGAGCAGTACCTTCCCAAAATTCCTATTCAGGAATGCAAATGCCACGTTGAATATATAGGTGCTAACTGCCCACGAGAGAATGAAGACAAGGAGGAGCCCATTTAACCGGTGCAAACGAAACAGAGAAGGAAAGGCATAGACAATGTAGCCAACATATGCAAGTAGCCCAAAAGCACATATACTAGCAAAATGAAAACTCCAAAAGGAAAGAGCAAACAAGGATACCTGTCAAATTTTTCCACTGACAATTCACATATAAAGCTTAATATTGATAAAATTAAATAAAGACCTATGAGAGGCGTCGTAACATCTAGTAAAAGGCAGCAATCATACTGGAAAACCATAAGTGAAAAAGTTGATGGTGAAAGTCCGGAAAGCTGTCTGTCGTAGTAAAACATTGGTATGCCTTACACCAGATCTGGAGAATTAGAAATGGTCATTACAGAATCGTTTAAAGCATGAACTTTTTTTCCCTCAAAAAGCAGAAGCACAAATGATGCATGAACATCTTGTACAGTGTAGTTTATCAGATCCAAAACACACAAGTTTGTGAAAAATCAACATAAAAAGCTAGCAGAAAAGAAAATTGAGAATTAAAATGAATGCTGGTAATTCAAATAATTCAAAATGATTGCTTCTCAAATATTGGAAGATAGCCAATTCATAATTTTGAATCAGAAAAGTTGTTTCCTTTCTTTCTTGGTATCCTCTCACTACTGCATCTTTCTTGTCAGGGCAAATCTATTAACATAGAAAAGCTTGCTCAAATTGGTAAAGCATAGATAAACACTTTTAGTTAAGAAAAAGAGAAATTCCAGAAGAGATATAGCAGCATATATAGTTATTTGAATTAAAAAGCTACTTCTAGATTATAGATGCAAGAAATGAACTAAATCTATGAATAAAACAAGTACACTT
>JBBYHK010000004.1:10173851-10210589 GCA_038382065.1 Adansonia grandidieri
ATTTTAATTGAGAAATTATGTTTGGTCCATTTTTTACAATTATTTTATATATAAACTATGAAATAAAAAAAGTTTACAAGTTAATTAATAAAGTGGTGCATATTTTATTTATATATATGTTTAATTTTTTTAATTATATTTTATAAGATATATATTATTTGAATAAGTAATCTGTAATTTTTTTATTTTATTATAAGTGTAGCGCATAATTATTTTTTTAAAAGAAATTGATTGATTTTTAGGAGAATAAAAAACTAAATAAGATTTTGTTTTAGACATATGATACATTATATAAAAATTTGAAATACATAAACATCCAAATTGTATTATCCGTTGTTATAATTTATTTGATTTTTCATATTTTTTATATCAATTATAAAATGATTAATTAAATTTGTATCATTTCATTCGTATATTATTGAATAAAATTTATATTGAATTAATCGTAAAATTAAAACCAAAAAATCAATCTGGTCTAAAAAATATGTAAAATTATATAATAATCAAACCGATTAAAATCTGAATTAAATCAATAAAAATATAAATTTATATACGTTTAATTTTTGAAACTTTTATTTATAATTAATTATATATAAACTTTTAATTTTTTTTAATTTTATATCAAAAACCAAAACTAAATACTTATCCTCATTAACTATATTTAATTTTTTTAACATTAAAATTAATTTTAAAATATAAAAAAAATATTAGATTAACTAATTTAATTAATTAGATCAGAAATCGAAGGTATAACTTGTTCGACTTTCCACCGTTCAGAAATCGAAGGTATAACTTGTTCGACTTTCCACCGTACATATTAATGGAAACCTACTTCTTACCTAGTAACAAAGACTTGGAAAATTCAATTAAATAGAGTAAATATTATCAGTCAACAAATATATATATATATATATATTTCACTGTAAAAATTCTTTAAAAATTCACTGTAAAAAAATATTTTAACTGTTTTATTATTAAATTTAATATTTTAATTTTAATAATTTTAAAATTATAATAAATAAAAAATAATTGATAGTGTTAAAAAAATAATTTGAATGTCGATAAAATATTAATGTATCATATGATATAAAATTTTAAATTTTATAAATAAAATGACATAAACTCAATTCTAAACTCAAATATGTTTTTATATAAGATTTAAAATTTCATATTACATGATATATTTATATTTTATTAACATTTAAATAATTTTTTAATACTATTAATTATTTTTTATTTTTTATTATTTTAAAAATATATAATTAAAATATTAAATCAAATAATAAAAAAATAAAAATATTTTATTTATTATAATAAAAAAATTATAATGAACTTTTACTTATATTTTACTTGAAACCAAAAACTCCTTCAAAAATTCAATAAAATAGGCTACATATTATCTGTCTACCATTAAACGTACATCTTTTCTGGGGCCTGATTTTAGAAGAACTGCCAGAAGAAAGAACAGACACCCATTTTTTTAGAAACAGCAAACATGGAGATGATCAAGTGGCCTTGGCTTAATGCCTTCTTTTTAAGCTTCGTTTTATTCCTTGAAACCTTTGAAGCTTCTCCATGCTCGACCAATGGTCCGTTTCTTCGTCTTTTTACTGCAAACGTTTGTTAATTTGTCTTCAAGTTCTTCATATCACCATGGTTTGGGCCTTGTTTTTTCTTTTATTGGCTAATTGATCGTGATAATTTGCTCTGCGGGCATGCTTAAAGAACGATGGGTAGTTTAAATTATTACTGACCAGCTATTTTTGAAGCATCTTTACATGAAATTTCTGATACAGAGATTCCTGTGGTGAGGAACATTAGCGAGCTTCCCACGGGCAGCTATGGAATCAAAGGTTTGTCCCATACAACTGTTGCAGGTTCTATCTTACATGGGATGAAAGATGTAAGCAATTCGCTAGCTGAGATCTGTTTTTGACTTTGAGTTGAAGGCGTTTGTCTCTCTTTAATTAGGTTGTCTAAAGTACTAACAATCTTTTTTTTTTTTTTAATTTTTGTGGGATTTCCATAGATGGAGATATGGCTTGAAACATTTTCACCTGGAGCTCGCACGCCAATCCATAGACATGCTTGTGAAGAAGTTTTAGTTGTCCTCAAAGGGAGTGGCACTCTGATTCTTGCCTCACCTTCTGACGATAATAATAAGTCCCCCGGAAAGCCAAAAGAATACTCCATCTTTGCAAACAGTACATATCATATCCCTGTTGATGATGTTCATCAGGTAATATCAAAATTCTCTACCTATCTAGGTGGGTTTTGTTTCTTTTCAATTCATTCTCAGTTAAAATTGTCCAATAATGCACCTTTTCCAATGTGTTAATATCGTGAAACAACAAAGGCTAATTTATACGTAAATATACTCGATTATTTCTAATTTTTTTTTATATATTTAAAAAATCATATATCTAGTATAAGTATTCTTTAAGTAAAAGGAGAATTCAGATTACGCATGGTTATATCATGGGAAGAAAGAACAGTGACTATTGATTTTATTTGTTTCACTAATTTTCCTCTATGCCAATCTAACTAGAAGCCTTTATAGTTATTCATCAGTGCCTGTTGAATAACGTCTGTGATAATCACTGCAGGTGTGGAATTCGAATGAACATGAGGATTTGCAAGTCCTTATAGCTATATCTCGCCCTCCTATGAAACCGTAAGCAAAGTCTATCTCCATTCCTAAATTTTCACCTTATTTACTTTCCAAGTTCCTGAACAACATGCAAATCTTTCATCATGTTTCATATTGCATTGCCAATTAGTATCTATAGACTGCATGATCATTTTCCCTGGAATATTACCAGTTCGTTTAACATACATGGCTGCCAATTATGGATAGTATCGATGCCCTAGACCTTTTTTATTGTTCTTGTCTGAATCTCTAATTTCTTTCATTCAAATGCTGAGGAAAAAAGTTGCTATATATGTTTGGCTTTGGCTTCTTCAGGTTTGTATACGAGGACTGGTCCATGCCTCACACTGCAGCAAAGCCTCTATTTCCCCTACCTTGGGATGCACAATGTCTTCAATCTCAGCAGAAGAAAGATGAGCTTTGAGCTTTTGATGGATGTTACCATTATTATGTTAAAGAGCTGCCCACTTCGAGCTGAGTTCTTACTCTCTAGCACGGCCTGGACAGCTTTGGCACTTGGGAGGCTACTCACTTGCTGGACTTTTATTATATGTTACTGTAACCATATTATGTGGTATTGGTTGAAGTGATAGAATCTATTCATATATCTTTGAATTTCTATGTACAATACAGTACGAGTTTAAATAAGTTAAGAAACAACACATATTATATTATGTAATTTAATCATTAGATTTCTTTGTCTTTCTTTTTCCCCCTCAAATGGACTATAAGGAAGTAGAAATTAAATAACCTTTAATAAAATAATATTGACATATTATATAATTAGCATGCATAAGCACGAGTAACATGAGAAAAAACCTTTTTTTTTACGGAAGAAAACATCATTTTTTTTATTGGACGTCCACTCTAATTTCAAAAGTTGTCAGTCTTTTCTTTCTTTCTTGTAAATAGGAATGCATGTTATTGACCATATTGACACAAAATCAAATTTCAAAGCACAAACTGTAGTCCCCCCCCCCTCCTTCTATCCTTTATTGCTAATCAATGTAAAGATATTTGATTCCTGTAACACAAAAATCCCATTGCAAATAAGTTTGTTGATTGAAATAGCACAACATTCTCGTTTTAGGATACTTATTAGTCGAAAGACCTTTCTTTTCATCTTTTTTAGAGCATTTGTCGTGATATTATCTCTCACTCAATCTTGTGATACGTCCATCACGGAATTTTTCATCATTTCTGTCTACCCCACCCCGAGGGTCTAAGGTTCATTTTTGCCTACCTTGCCCCTGGGGTGTTCGGTGCGGAATCAAAGTTAGTCTACCCTGCCTGTCCCACCTGTTGGGATGCTTGGTGTGAAATCAAATGATCAAGAGTTGTCTCTGACAACACTTGTCATGGAACCATTACCCTCTTCTCAAAAAAAATGCCTAATAAGATCTGCAATATACCCGCTTATATGTTCATAAACCTTTCATTTTATATCTAATGTAAAATTAATACATATTATCTATTTCTTTAAAATACTTGATGTGACATTATCATATTATACACGAACACGAGCTCGAGCACGATCCCCATTATTCTAACATAGTTTTTTTAATCTCTATGTCCTGTTTTAATCAATTTATTTAACATATTTTTAACCAATCAAATAAAGCTACAAGGTAATGGTGGAAATAAAAGATTTCTATTCATTCTGTAGTGCGCGTGTGCGTGTGTGTATATATATATATAAATATATAATAAGCCATTTTCTCCAACCAATTTGTTCTTAATTTACATTTTTCGATAACTTGGAAGAGCCACTCTGGCTTTCCCATTATTTGGAGCATATCTTATAGTTTGACTAAACTGACTTAAAATCCTGAGGCGAATTATTCAAACAACTTTAGAATGTAAACTATAATCAACAAGAAAATGAAAAACAGGTTCTTTTTTTTGGTTACAGATTGGTACATTAGATTTAGAGTTAAGAGAGAGTTTATTTTATTTAAATTTGTTTTGATTTACAGCGTTGTTGTTTCCTATAATGTCCGAGGAATTTTCTCTTCCTCACATTGTCGACCAACTTCTCTCCTTCCCATTGTCTTAAAATGTAAAACAAAAATTTTCAATCATTCGTTGTCTCCTAAACATTCTCTTAACCAGCCTCTGCAAAAATGGCTGCTATTCTCTCTCCTCTTCTCCCCTAAATCCCATCCCCACCATACCCTTTTTTCATAACCCTTCCCATCACAGACAGACAGGATGGTCTCTCTCCTTCTCGTCGGCCTCCTGTCTCTCCTCCTCACCACCTCCTTCACTGCCACCACCTTTGCCATCGGAATCCGCCATGGCAGCATTATCCGGAAACCTTCGTCTGATGTTCCGACCTTCAGGGAGGCCCCGGCGTTTCGCAATGGGGATATTTGTGGGTCTAATGCCTCCGACAGAATCCACATTGCCATGACGTTGGATGCAAACTACCTCAGGGGCACCATGGCTGCTGTTCTCTCCATCCTGCAGCATTCAACGTGCCCGGAAAACGTGGAGTTTCATTTCCTATGGGCAAAGTACGACCCTGAGGTGCTTGTAAGCATCAACTCAACCTTCCCTTACCTCAACTTCAGAGTTTACCGCTTCGACTCCAGCCGTGTTCGTGGCAAGATATCAAGATCGATCCGTCAAGCACTAGACCAGCCATTGAACTACGCCAGGATTTACCTAGCTGACATACTGCCACCAGATGTTAAACGCGTTTTGTACTTGGATTCCGACCTTGTCGTGGTGGACGACATTGCGAAACTCTGGGAAGTTGATCTAGAAGGAAAAGTGCTAGCCGCACCAGAATACTGCCATGCGAATTTCACCAAGTATTTCACCGACATGTTCTGGTCTGACAAGGAATTGTCCAGCACTTTCGATGGAAGACAGCCATGTTATTTTAACACTGGGGTTATGGTGGTGGATGTTGATAAGTGGAGGCAAGGCGGATATACGCAGAAAGTGGAAGAGTGGATGGCGGTGCAAAAGCAGAAGAGGATATACACCTTGGGTTCATTGCCACCATTTTTGTTGGTGTTAGCTGGGAATATAAAAGCTGTTAATCATAGGTGGAACCAACATGGACTAGGGGGCGATAACCTTGAAGGTAAGTGCAGGAGTTTGCACCCTGGGCCTATTAGTTTGCTGCATTGGAGTGGCAAAGGGAAGCCTTGGTTGAGGCTGGACTCAAGGAAGCCCTGCGCTGTTGATCATCTTTGGGCACCATATGATCTTTATGGCTCACCAATTCACTTTTTGGAAGAATAAGGGAATTGGATCCCGGGGGAGAGGGGGGGGGAGCTGGGAGTAACTAATAGACCGAGTTTGCTTTTTTAGTGGAGTATAACAATTGCGACAACAGGCATACAAAATGAGAGAAAAAAAAGTTGGAAATTAATTTCTTTCCTTAACTTTTCATTCCACATGTATTCCAAGTAGCATGACTTTTAAGTCTCAAAAGGCAAAGGGAGGGGTTGGGGGGAGAAGGGATTCGTGCATTACTTAGTACTTAACCTATTAAAGCCATGGTTCCTTGAAGGATTACTTCAAAATTGAATGGATTTATTGTGTTATAGAGCATGTATGAAGGTTAATATATGATATTAGATTTAGCCAGCCGATCACCGGGGTGACTCTTTCTATCAGAGTTCCCATGTATCTCTGAAACTGCTATGGTGTGTAATATTTATCTTTCAGACACCCTGTAGTGGGTTATAACGTTCATTTGCCTCAGAATTTTGTTGCTCTATTTCTTCTTTTTTTGGTATGCTTGCTTGGTGGAACCCTGTCCCCTCCTTTAGCAGCTCATTGTATCCATAAAAAATTAACCCTTTGCTTGTCATGGCTTTTGGTATACGATGGCTACCAGTAAACTCTGGCATTTTCAATCTCTGGCAAAATCAAAATGACAGATTGGTGAAAATGATTGAATTTACATTATATATTAGGTTAATGATGAACCCTTGTTGTAATCATTTGTTGACAATACAAATATTCAAAATCAAGTCATTTCAACTTTGAGCAACTTGGGTTCCTCATCTATTTTTGTTTGAGCCCTCCTTCCTGAACTAAGATCCTTCCGGCTCCTGCAATCTGAAGCTTCTGCTCATTCTTTCCTTTGTATTCTGAATAAATGTTTCAGAAATTTCATTAATATTCATGTCCAAACCTGTAAGCATAGATTTGAAGCCATCAGGTTGTATGGGTGTTGCCAAATTTGGACTAGGAAATTTATTCCCTGCCATCTTTTTCTTCTCTTCCTGACCTGCACTATCAGTTTTAGGAAAAATGATCTTTGGACCTATTGATCCTTCACCTTGATTACGAACTTCAGGGTTAGTGAATTGGTTCCTCTTCTCCACTTTCGCTGCAACATGGACAGACGAACCAAGATTGTCAACAGGAGTCCAATAGTCCATCTCTTCTGTTTGCTTGAATTGAATCCGAACTATATAATCGGAATCATCCTTCAGCTTCGAGTTCGCCGCTCTTTCCTCTCCATTGGGTTCGGCATGGCTGATGAGTGGTTCGTGCTCTCCACTCGCTTCATATTCATCTAGTGGCCCTTGAATATTGTTTGAGCCCTGAGGCACGGGGTGGCCCAAGGCCAAGGTTACCCGTTTCAGGCCCCTACCAATAAGTCTGTGCATGATGAAATTCAGGAAGAGCCTAAGGCGCTGAAAGAACCAATTTAATGCATTTGGATGGTGAAAATGAGAAATAGGATGAGCTTCTATTTGAACAATTGTTTTACCTTGCTCAAATGATTCTATTCTTGGGATTTGGGGCAACAAAAAAAGAAAGAACGTAATTTTCCATCGAAGGCTGGAATAACTGGAAGCGTTTATAACTCTTTTTTGACTCCTAAAGATTTATTTGTTCGTTACCTGCTTTAGTGAAAAGCAACAAAAAAAAAAAACAGATTGCAACTATCAGCAAATTTACTGGATTCCTGGAAATGGACTTCTACTTTGCCTTCAAGTTAATTTATTCCTAAACAGAAAGTATCACCCAGTGGGATGTCGTAGAAATAGATTAATATACCATGCAAAGTGAGGCTTTTACGAAGAATAAAAGATGCTTTGAAACAAACGGGGCAATCTGATATTCCTTCCACACTGCTCCATGTAAACACGGTTATGGAAATTTTCTTTTATGCATATTAAGAATCTTCCCCCCTGGTTCTTCAATTTGAATATATATTGTTTTCTATTTTCACTGTCATGTATTTTCTTTTAAGGTTATTAAATCCGATGCTCAGACTTGGCTGGCTAAGATAAGAAACAGCATAAATATCAGTTCTTCAGATAAACAAATTCTTTTTTGTTTTGGTCCATTGTGAAAACATTAAGTTATGTGGTCTGAATCTCTGGGGAATAACAGTAAGGCTCAATTTAACATTTATGGGCATTTATCTATCCTGGTCAAGAAAAAAAAAGAAGAGAAAACCAGAAATTAATACTGCCTGTAAAAGAAGATCAATATAAGTGACTTAATACAAAATTAAGCCCTGTCACTGTCAGTAGAGCTAATTCAAACTCCAACTTACCTCTAAAGCCCTACCATGGCATTCAGCAAGTACTTTTGACAAATTGCTAGAGCCTAACCTAACCTAACCTTGCTGAGGAAAAGAGAAGAAGAGTTCAAAATGAAGGGGAGAAACAAACGAAACTCTTATGGCACTTGAACTGCATTTTGTCCAGTGAGTAAATGAAATGCCTTTGACAATTCACATTGCTGTGGCCCTAGGGCTGCCACAAGCTTAACTTATACCGAATTCCCTTCGATATCAATGCCTGGTTCAGATGTGGATTCTGCTACATGTGTTTCAATGGAAGAAGGCAATGCTAGCATGTTTCCTTTTTGGGCACGCGGTGGAAGGTGCTTAGTATGCTTTCTCGATCGCATGGTCCAAGGTAGAAACACCCCTGTACCATCACGAGGAAGTTTCCTAGGGCTCACAACCATTGGCTGCACAGGAGCTAGCATGACGACGGGACCACGAAGGACTCCTAATTTCGGCATCATATCCGGTGTCTCATAGCCTTTAAGAGTTCCATTTGACATTTCGTATGGAGTAGAGACACCTGGTTGCCATAGTGTCATTGCAACAGCCTGGGGAGCAGTTGGTGGTGACTGACTTTGGTTGGCATCAGGTCGAACCTGGAAGAACGTAATGCTAACCCTCTTGCTGGGAGATGGGCACATGACATGTCTTGCCATGTCACAACTGTTTCCCCTCATTACTAAAAGAGACCTGCAGAATATGTTACAAACTTGCTTGTCAAGAAAGAGTTATTACCATAAAAGACACACATGATATATATTAAGAAGAGGGAGAACCGAAGTTGAAGGATAACAGATTTGATTCCTTTGTCTTCGAAACATGATTCCTGCTCAGTTCACAACATTGACATCACAAATTCCGACACGACTTCAAAGGAAGAGAAAAGAAAAATGGTAAGGAGAGAATGCTGCAAATACAGATGTTCTGAGAAGATTTTTAGCTTTCAGCTTCCTACTCGTAACACACTTCAAAGATAAATATGATTATTCTAAGATTTTGTTGCAATTAGAACATCATGGCAGCGCTGACATTTGTAACCGAGAAGCAGCCCCTGTTTAATGTTAGTTTTTCAAAGTATAACGCTAGCCACCAATGCAATCAGAAATGGAAGGTTGCTCTTAAGCAAGCTCTAGGCTCCTAGCCAAACTAAAATTATACGATGTAACTCCATCACTCAAAGATTGCGTCATATTCAACAGAAGCAGTGAACTCCAAAACAGAACTTGCAGAATTGGGAATTCTGATACTACTTCATCAGTATCATCTTTTGTCATTGTTTACTATTGGTGGTTCAATTTCCAGTCCGATATTATGGCTTCAAATCATCAAACAAATGTTTCAGCTAACTTCCAAGAGTACAAATCAAATACGAAAACATACCCTTCTTTCAATGAAAGTTGGAGTGGCCCCCTATAATTCCCTTCACTATCACTCACAAGAATGCGCCCGAAAGCCATTGTTGATTCAGAGAGGAGAAGGGTGGAGATAGGTGGCTCCAAATGTGGTGGCTTAAGAAACGGCTGTGAATATTCACCCTGCATTAGACAAACATAGCTATATAAATCTGTCCTTACTCTATTCAATTTAATTTAATACTAAAACCAAGATAGCATACGAAACAAGGACAGATGGGAATGATAGAGCAGCAAAAAAAGTATACCTCATCAAAAAAGTTAATGATGCAACCATTTGGTTTCTTATATTCAGGTATAAGTTGCCACTGGACCAGGTGTTTTATGACACCTTGGAGAAGAGCCGGAATTGGTTCGATATTGACTGTAAAACAGTTAAAGAATATGAAAAGGCCAATTTGAGAGCTGTTCTTTGCATTGTATTCATAATCGATTACTCTTAAGGATCATGAAATAAGAAACGAGAGACACCAAACCGTGTCACTAATTCATACTGGTATGTCTTACTTGTCTGGTTGGGCTCCTCTGGGTGTCCAAAAATCGGAACACCAAGCTGAATCAGCTCTCGTTTGTTTCCTTTAATTTGTTTGTTGAATAAAATAAAAGTCTCGCCTGCAGAAAAACAAAAAGAATCAGTAAGAAGTTTCGGAAACAAAGACTTGGCAAACAAATTGCAGCTGTCATCTTTTTTCCTTACTAAACAAACTCCTCAATATCACTCGAAAGATATGCTAGGCAACGCAAGAAAAAAGATGCAGGTAATGCCGAAAACTCCAGACATGACAAGCAATTGCAAATCAATGAGAAAAAAAAAACCAAAAGTGTTAATGAGAAAAGATTAAAAGAATTCATATAAAACATTAAACGAGGGAAAAGAAAGTGCTATTAAACATTGTCTCTACCGATTGAGAACTTCATGAAATCTACGTTTAAACACATTAGATGAACCCAAGGGTCGAGGTATGTGCTTCGCATGAACCTCCTCCTTGAAAACTATAACCCCTCAAGGCCCCAACTCGATTAGCCTACAGCCAACTAAATTGCCTCTTTAAGTGCTTGACTTAAAAATTGTCTTGGAAGTTGGTATTGATCTTGGAAGTGATTAAGTATAACTATTTGACAATTATTATACTGATCAAAACAGGAAAACATGAATGACTATAGTATACCATTTTCAAACAAAGCTTGCAAGAACAGAAGGGATTAACTATTTCAAATCTTCATCTTAATATTCTAAAACAGGCTCAATTCGACAAGGCTTTAAAGTGGGATTGCACCTGCTAATTCCCCATTCTGGCCAGCAGATCGAAGCTCACTCACGAAGTCACCGAGCTTAGCCAGCTCTAAATCAGTGAACACTTCCTCATACAACTTCAATCCTTTCACGACATTCACCTGCAATTGCGGTTATTAATAAATGAGTAAAACTACCAGAATCCATCTTTGCTCCGTTTTCTTCTTTTCTGAATAGCATTTAATATACACATATTAAATTGCTAAAGAAAGAAAGAACTCACCATGTGGCCTTTTACATGCTCCTTGGCGGAAAAGCCTTTCGTCAGCTTGATCTGAGAAGGGCGAGCATCACATTCTTCATGGTTGGAACAAATGTTAATGACTTCCTCAACATGCTGAACTCCCTGAGATCCTGCATTGCCAGAAGAAGCGAAAAACATCACCCCCGATATAACTATAACTATAACTATAGAATTAAAGGAATGATAGGGTCAAATTTGATTTAACTGTCACATTTGTCATCTCATAGACAACAGAACATAAAAACTCTCAGGGCAAAAGATGACCACGTTTTCCATTCTTCGATTTTTTTTTTTTTGAAACATGTCAACAGGTTTTTGATGTGTAATTTATTTGACTAATAAAATAAACTACCATTCTATAACAGTTTGTTGCGTAAATTATTAATCTAGCACTAACATTTATAATGCACTAAACTAAATTATACAAACAAAAGAAAAAAGAGCAGCACTCAATCATTTTATGTTAATTGTTAAACAGCATTATAGCTGTGAGGCAGGTAATGTTGATTAGTACTAGGCTTTAAATGAAACTATCAAAATTAAGGTTTGTTTGGCAGCCTCCTGATCTGTTATTTCAGGGGCGGAACTGAGCTATTATCCATACTATTATTTGAGTAGACTTAGCTGGACTCCTGCATTTCAGTTGGCAATTGGGGTTAAGGCTATCTAAAAACTCTGTAGCTTCTTTGTTACATCAAAAATGTCAAAAAAGGGCACCTCCCCCTACACCCCCACCCAAGCAAGGCCCACGTGAAATCAGCAAACGGCAGCCGTGATGTCGACATTTAAGATCAGACGGTTATGATCAGAAGCCGCCTATCATTAAAAATCGTTGCACGCATCTTAAACTTAAGGCGGCGACCTCAAAGATCTACGTAACGAGACAAACTCTGTAACAGTGAGTGCAAGTGCAGCCGAACTCTTTTTCTCTCTATCTCAGCCTTCACCTCGAATTCCTCAGACCTCACGGGAAACATATAATTATCGACCATAGAAGAATACTTTTTTATTTATAAAAAAAAAAGAATTGATCTCGTGATAAGTATAGATTTTGTTTTTTTTTTCAAAAAAGCATTAATTTGAACTTTGAAGAACCTTGATAGAAAGGGGGAAACTTTAATCCGATGAAAAATGGTAAAACGACATCCATCATCATCATCATCGAACCTCAATCATTCAAAAAAAAAAAAAAAACAATAATGAAACAAAAGCTTAAATCTAAATCCCCAATGTTGAATTCAAAGTCTTAGAAAATTTTTAAAAGGATTGATCCCTGGAAAAAAAAATACATTCTTTTGTTTGGTTCCTCAGAAAATGGAAGCATAATGCGTTTGCTTTGCTTTGCTTTATTCCAAGATAAGCTTTCACTTTCTCACTTTACCTAACACAACGAGATTTGAGATTCAACGCCTTACGCCTCTCTGATTTTCATGTAGCCAGAAAACAAACCAAGAAAAGCTATCTTTTTTCCTTTCGTCTTTTTATTGATCGATCAAAAAAAGAAGGAAACTTTAAGAATTCAAGTAATGAAAGACAAAACGATTGAAAAAAACTGATCGCATGGCATTTATTGAAGAAAACTGAGCCAAGTTCGTAGCTTTTTCTAGCACAGTGACTGTGATAAGAATCCCAGTAACTTGGCCTGATTTTGCGTCACAAATTCCAACACGAAAACTCCCAAAAAAAAAAAAGAAAAAAGCCTTTACCTAACGATCAAAGTTGGAATTGGAATTTGAGAGACCAAAAAAAAAAAAAAAACAGAGAAACAATACGTAATCATTATATATGTCAGAAAGAATCAAGCTTTACGATAGAAATAGGTTGTGTTTTCTTTTAATTATGAAGTTACCTGAATCGGTAATATCACTGTCAGGGGAATCTTCTTCTTCTTGTTTGCCACCAACTTCCCTTTTTCCTTCATTTTCCGCCACTTTCTCGGCAGCTTTCTCTTTCTCATCATCCAAGCAACCACCTTTGACTTCCTCCTTGTCAAATCCATCTCCTCCTCCGGTCTTCCTGGCAGCCACCTTTTTCAGCTCCAACGCGACATCAGCAATGGAGTAGTACTTCTGCATCTGCAACACCTGGATCCAGTTCAGCCTCCTCCTGTGAATCGCCATGAACACCGCTTCGTACTCCGATCCTCCAACTCCTCCTCCTCCTTGAAGTTGAGCCAAGTGACCGCAAAGAGCATCGATGATGGCATTGGCGGCCGCGAATTCCCCTCGGAACCAAGAAATGATCTTGTCCTTATCCCAAACGCCAGCAACCGCCGGCACGGCATGCATCATCGGTATCATGGCAGGCCCCACCGCTTGAGCCCGTTCCCTTGGCGATGCTGGCTCCGCCGCCATTGGCATCTCTCGCTTCACTTCCTACTAAACCCTACCCTCGCCTTTGAACTATATATTTTCTAGCTTTTGACCAAATTAAACGAAACACGTAACTTCTCTTTTTCGGATGCCCCGAACTATTGGGTTTTGCGGGAAGATTACCTGTCGAACGATATTTCAGCTGTTTCGTAGAGAGAAGGTGAGAAGAAAGGCTTTTTAAAGGAAATGGTGGGGGTGGCTTTCGCTTCTTATTATTTTTTTTTTTTTCAATCTTTCTTTTGGTCTACAACTGAGACTGAGTTTTTGCCTGGTTCGAATGTTCATATTTGGAGATTTTGAGTCTGGCAAGTCCGTACTGATGGGGACCACACTGAGATCTCACAGAAACGTGACGTGTCATTACCAAATGGAAGTTTGGTGGCTAGGCTAAACAAAGAAATGTAGGGTTTTCATTTCAAAGCCCAAAAAAGTCGATTCGAAACCAACGAATTTGTCAAGTTTTATGCTGATTAGTTAGCCGATATATTTATTCGATTTTATTTAATAATTTATATATAATTTAATATATAATTTATTTATTTCGTATTAATAATTTTTATCAAAAAAATACGTTACATAAAAGACTTAGCCAATAAAAAGTTTAATCGAGATTGGTATATAAAGTGAGTAGGCTGGTTAATTCTGAAATGATAAAATATAAATAAGTGAGAGTTTTTTTTTTTTTTTTTTTTTCTAGAAGTGGTGGCTTATTAAATGTTATGGTAATTTATTATAAATGTGAAGGACATCGAGACAACCGAATGAGCAGGGCATGAGGTCCCCTCTCCCCTATACGGCATTACCTTAATTATTACATTTTCTCCCTAAGAGTTTGGATTATAACATTTTTCTTATTTATTAATATGGAAAAAAATAAATATTGTTAATAAATGTAATTTAACCTTCACTGTCCTTCTACATTTGATCATTATCTGTATAATTTTTTTTCCTCATGTTCTAGAAGCAAATTGAGCGTCGACCTTTTGACCGGTTGATTCCTAATTTTTGAAATGTTGGGAAGTCTTTAATGATCAACAAAATTTAGGACTGGACGACCATGTAATCCAACAAATCTACTTCTTAATTTTGAATTTTTCCTACGATAAATTACCATGTGTAAACATTATTAATTGGGTGCATGAACCGTTGAAACTTCAATTCTTCCTTTTCTTTTTTTTTTCTTAGGGAAAAAATTAATATTAATAATTACTCTTAATTTTAATAATCAAATATTAAAATCTTAAAATCACAATTCTTAAAAAAATAAAAATTCTTATAAATTTTTATATTATATTTATGTCTTACGATAATATATACTTAAATGTAGAAAAAAATCGTATCCCGTTTAAAGTCATCGTACTTTCTGTGAAAGATTAACAAATGACATGGACGACAAAGATGCCATGTGGTGTGGGTCCAAGTTGCACCATTCAGTGATGGAGACTGTGAGAAGAGGGTTCGATTTGTAATGGCGGGGTCCGTGGAGGATGGAAGCCTCCATCGTTGGTTTTATAGCCGAGGAAAAGGAAGGTGTGCGAGGGCGGGACCCATCGGAAGGACAGGGCTTGCGGGCCAGGTTTGGATTTGTTGGTGTGGTTTCCTAGGGGCTAACTTCTAGCCGCACTGCGCACATAGAGACGATGCCTCTCCCCACCAGCCCCCACCCCACCGTCACAAAAAGGACCTCATTTACGACTGCTCCTATCAGGCTTTGCCTGTGTCTTCCTTCTCTCGGCTTTTTGGCCCATGGCTTTCCTTTTATTTTATTTTTTTTGCATAATAAAACCTTTAAAAGATAATATATATATTCGAAAATTCATATATTTTTTCGATTAATAACATAGAACAAAAGCTCTTTTTTGGTAACTGAATCGCTTTGTGCAATAGAGTTTCAATGTAGAATAAAGGAATGAATTTTGATCTTATTATACTACAGGCGTAGCTTGATTTTTTTTAATCGTTATTTATAGTATAAATAATAGCAACTTTAGATATAAAATATAATCCGATTGATATTTCATGTAATTATTTTTAATAGATGACATCTGATAAATTTAAAATTTGTATTCATTTATTTTATTTTAACATTTTCAACTTAAACATTCCAAAACACATATTACATTATACTCATTAGATAAAATTAACATCTCAAACTTGTGTTGTTTACACCTCTAAGCCTTGAAGATCCATTATGTCACTTTCTTTCCTCTCTTTTTTTTTTTTTTCCAAGAGAGAATAAAATAAGAAGATGACAAAGCTATCCATTTTGCCTTTTTTTTTTTTATGCCATGGGGGGAACTTCCTTCTCATCCTCTTTATAGCTTTATTAGATTCTCATTTATACACGAAGAATTAAAAAGGAAAAAAAAGAAAAAGAAAAGGTTGTGGCTAGATTTTGCAGGCAACGAGCAATAAGCCAAGCTGACCCAAAAAAGTAAGGTTCCCACCCAACATTTACAAAGGAACTGATTTCTTCCCAATTGCCCTTTTTTAGAATAAAGTCCAGGGTGAACATTAGAGGTCCATATTCAAGGTCCTTTTCAAAAAAAGAGTGCTAACTAAAATGTTGATGGCCACTACCATTCCCCTCCCTTGCCTATCTGTCTCAGTCTCACTGTTGACCACCCATTTCCAAGCGTTTCCATTTTCAGTTTGTTTCCAGTTAGAAATAATATATATATATATATATATATATATATATATGATGGGTTTCTACCAGTTCTTGAAGCTTGCACTTCAAAGTTAGGCTTAAATGTCAAGCACTTAACCGACAAGAGAGATAGTTACCGTCAATTTTAAACGCACATGCTTTATTAATTATTATTGTAAAACATAATTATACAACATTAATGGTGAAGATCGAACATTAGAGTCTGTTTTTTTAGTAAATTAATTTAGAATCTTTTATTTACAATTATCCTATACAGACAGCGTTCTAGACAGGAAAAAAAAGAAGATTCCTACCGCTAAACTCTTAGAAATATATTACCTTTCAATTTTCAGAACCCAACCAAGAAGGCAAAAAAAATAAATTGTACACTAAAAAATGTGGTGAAATACCCCATTCCCCCTTCACAGTTTTGAAGTGCTTTTGGCTTCTTACTTTCAGAACTCAGAAATCTATTATGGACCATCAAAAAAATAAGCAAATTGAGATTTCCACCACCATTATGGCTAAAAGCAAATATGAGATTAATAATTTAATTTCTTTTTTTTTTAAAAAAATTGAGAATTACATTACTTTATAAAAGGATTTGAATTTGAGAAGTTTTATCAAAGCCAACTTCAACAAAGGGTTTCTTTTATTGTTTAAGGGCAGGGGCAGCTGCCTAAGGTTAAGGGTTATTCACGAACTGCTTCAAGTTTTCCTGCAGAAGGAGGCTTTTACAACTTTCAAAGGGTTAGGCGACAGAATTTTTTATTATTGAAAACTAAGTTTGACTTTTAAGCAAGCTTTAATCATTTTAGTTAAATGCTAAAAAATAGACGATTGAAATCGCAGAATCTAGGTTGAAATGCGGTAAGTAAAACGTCATCGCATAACTGACTTGCAGTAAAACTATTTATTTATTTAATCAAATAAACAATATAAAGAAAACGCCTGTCCTGTACTCATAGTGTCAATTTATGCTGCACCAACAGCCAGCATGGTAATGATTATTTAAAGAATTAAAAATAATTATTTTAATTTAATAATTAATGCATATTTAAATAAAAGTAAAAATCTCCAATTCCCTTATATCGAAAAATTAAAAATGCTTGACCTCTGCTTATTAAAAATTATAAATAAAACTACTATCATTATTTTTAAAAAAAATAGTTTTTATTGATAATTTGCATGCATAGGACCACCACCTGCCTTTGGCAGCAACCCTTTTTTTTTTGTTTAATTATTAACAACATCTAGCTTGCTAGCATCTTGACTTTTGTTTCATGCTTTTAATATATATATATATATATATATATGATTCATTTATAATAATATAAAATTAAATTAATTTTAAATATTTTTTATATAATTAATATTTTAATAAATTTATTTTGAAATTTAATATTATAATTGTATTTATCGTGTCTGTAAAGTTTGAAATCGATTTAAAATTTTTATTATATCAATCGAGAACATTATTTTTTTCTATATATATTTAACAATTGAAAATTTTTTTATCAAATAAATATTTGGATATTTTTATTTTATTTAAAATTTAACTTGCAAGATTTACATAAATAAAACATCAAACACAATAATCAAATTAAATAAATACAAATTGTATAAAAAATTATTCAAATATATTAAATTAATTTAATTTTATACTATTGTAACTTTATTGTTTATCTCCCTCTATGTATAAGTTATTATATACTAATAATAAGTGGCAATTGTTTGTTATTTTCCCTTAAATTGATATATATTAATCAAAGTAAAATACTATTTTTTTTTTCCATTCCAGGAGGAAGGGGTGTTTACTATTCCTTAGATTTATTAGTGTCCTGTTCTCAGACCTTCCCAAAACAATCATAAAAATCTTGTTAGGTTTTATGGATTCAGGCAGCAGTACTTAAAAAAATGAAGAAAATTATGTTGATTTAGATTTTAGATGTACTTTTTGTTTCAGGTTGCAGCCATGGAAACAGCAAAAACTCGTGCATGTCGGGTGAGCATCTGCGTCATAGGTTTTAGGTCAAAGCTTTAATTTAATTAGGCCGGGTGGCTGCAGGGGGGCGAGGCAATGCATGAACTCTGCTCCCTGAGAGCACCCAAAGGCTCTTTTACTGAACTTTGTTATGGCTTTAAATTAAATGGATGTCGCTTTGACTGCTTTTAAGGACAGGTTGTTCCTTGTCTATATTGATGAAGATGGAAGCTGTTTTCCATTATTAGGAAATGATGGGAATCGTCTAAGGGACAATTATTAGTCCCAAAACCATCATTGTAAAGTTGATCATTAATCATGCGTAGAGCAAAAAAAAGAAAAAAAAGATCATTAATTATGCATGAACAAGAACATCAAAGGGTTAATTAGCTTAACATAGGGCAGCTACTAGCTTTCAAGATATTTTCCATTATACAATGAAATTACTCATGTTCTAATTAGAAAATTTAACCTATATTCTTAAGAAAATCCAGTTGAGAAACAGCCGGCTGATAGAAAGGACAAGATGAAGATGGGCATAAAAGGTGAAAAACTTAAAAAGCCTAGCTCTTTATTAAGAGGAGAGTTGGGTGTAGAATAGGCAGACAAGGAAGGCTTGTGAAATGGTCAAAGCCCATAACGTTAATAGGGGCCTGTAGTTAATGCCTTGAATGATTTGAGCCCTAACTCATGCAGTCTAGGCCTAGATAGAGAGTTAAGAGACTCAAAATTAGACGATAAAGGCCTGCTGACAAATCCGAGAATGCTGTGTATCAAAACAGATGAGATGTTCAATGCAAAACATATATACATATAATATGATTAATATATATATATATATATTATATATTTATTTTAGTATATCAGTTTCAAATGGATGACGTAGCGCAGTTGAAACCTTCACAACATAGTAAGACAAAACCAATATTATTGAATACGAAACGCCGCGTTCAGTGACACAAAACAAGAAATTCAGTAAATTATTCACAAGACATTTTTGGCTGATGCATGTCGAGAATCTCGGGTTTATTCTTTATTTATTTATTTATTTTTTATTAAAGGACTCACTTCTTCTAACCTTGATACTCAAGGCAGTTCTAAACCGGAAAGGGATGATCTCTTTAGTCCTTACCAGCACCACCACGACCATGTCCAACAAATTTTGAAGAATTCTCTGCGTAGTCCTGATCATCATCATCATGTGACATGATCCTCATCTTTGCTTTATTGATATATGCAGCAAATGTATCGTACTGTAGTGCTGGTTTCGTTATTGACCCATTACTCTTTTCTGTCCCAGGGTTGGACTTATTTTCTGGCTTTTCTGGGACTATTGGATTTCCTGATCCAATTGGAACGATATCAGTGGAGGGCTTTGGTGGTGTTTCTGACTGTTGAGCCACTCGGCCACCGCCCTGGGCCCCATTCTTTGGTTCTGGAGTGTAGTCAAAGTTGATGGGAACTTGAACTTCTAATCCTTCCGCACTTGCAGGTTTAGGGCGTTTGGCAGGTGTTGGTCGCCAGCTCAAGATACGATGAATTTTGCCGAAAGCAGGACCGAAAGTGACGGCTCCAAAGATTTTCTCACACACAGCCTTGGGACTACTAGTTCGATTCTTTTCCATCGATAAAATATAATACTACATAAAAAGAGAACTGGGTAAATTTTGAGAATGTTTTTGGTGAAATGAATGAAAAGTAAGAACTTGAGGCAGATGGCTACTTAGGCATGGCAGACCATCAAACCAGCTTTTATAGTGGAAAACAAATAGTAAATAGCACTACTTTAAAGGAAAAAAAAAAAGTATTCTCCTGATCATTCTCGTATGTTTCATGTGTAAAACAAATCTAGCTAGCAATAGGCAATAGCAATGGTAGTTTAGATTAATTCGTTCAAACGGTAAATTTTGGTTAAGATTCCTAATAATTTTCTCAAGTTCGAAGGGGATTACTTCTCTCGTGTTTTCTAACTGATGTGATGGATCAGTAATTCAGGAGGATCATATTCCTCTTCCTTTTTTTATTTTTTAATGCTTCTTTCTGTTATCTCCATAAATAAAATAAACCCGAATTTAACCAAAAGTATATAGCTTAGAAAGCGCAACATCATTTTTCATGTTGTTTTTTTATTGACGACAATGAATACGTTCATACCTGTTGTGCATGATGAAAATAAGTGAGAAAAGAAGCCAAAGTTTCATGACTTTGTGGTGAGAAATTGAGAAGGAATCGGATTCAGAATCATACAGGGTTTGAAATATGAAAATGTGAACAAAAACCATTCAAAAGGTTGTGACATAATTCAGAGGGCATGACATCACCAAGTTGGTGACGCTCGACGTTTCTTTTGTGTCCGAATCGCAAATTCTACTCGGCCCCTCTTTTTCATCAAGCCAAAAACGGGAAGTTCATAGCACACAAATAAAGTTGAGTGCAAGGCAAGAAAACCATTAAATTTTACTAGAAAAATAATGGAATTGGAAAGCCGAATTTTTCAGGGTATGCAAAGGTTAGATCTCAATTGACTTTTTATTGTTATTATTATATTCTGAACAGAACTTCTCCCTCTTCCAGGTGGTGGTGTTGGATTCCGGACAGACTTTGACGTTGTTATATAATTGATGTCTAAAAGAATCAACGTGATATCTATAGTCTATGCCATAACTGATAATATTCCCACACACAAAAAGGAAAAAAAAAATCTTTCCACAAAATAATGTGCAATTTTCAAGTTTCAATTAACTTCTCATAACTCTGTACACTTCTCCAATGTTTCATGGAAATTTCATGATGCTTGAAACCAAACCTGAAACCCCAAACCTTGGAAAACACGACCAAGAACAGTCCCATATTAGATCAAACAAAGCTCAGGAAACGGTTAAGGGAGCTGAACACAGTTCACACAAATCTCGTATCATCCCTTCCAACTAGGAGTAACAAATGATATCTACTTAAATTTGCAGTGCCATTGCAACTCCATGGAATGAATATAAACCCTCTGCATCTGTCATTAAATTACAAACAGTAAGTCATTTATCATTTGAAATAACATTTGACTCATAATCCAAATATTCGAGTGGCAAACATCAAACATTATTTTACAGAAAGATGTGGTTGTTAGCTAATAGGATTTCTAAACTATTTAAATCTTACCTCTCTGAACAAAAATGAAATACCCTGATTTCCCAATTATAATCTCATAATCAGAGCTTCAATGGCGGAAGACTTTTACAACCTGCTCAATACGTCTCCGGCAAAGAGGACAGTTAGTTAAGTGCGAGGAGCACGTTGTACAACAGCACATATGACCGCACCTGCATATCATAAGCAATAGGTCATTCTTTGCTAGTCAACAATTCCAAAGGAGTGAAACTTTAAACAGCACGAAGTATGTCATGAGTCTGTCAGAGTTTAAAGTTGGATACGAAGAAACAAAACTTCACAAGCCAAAAACTCGATACAAACAATTTCAATAATCTCACATGCTAAAACAAAATGAAAGAAAGAATATACTCAAACTTTATGTATAGGCCAAAATAATTATTAATATTTAATCACCAATGGCATAATGCTTTAGGCTTGGATTGACACTATCTGTACAGTTCACATTGATAACACCCATCCTTCATAAAGAAGTAGAATTTATGCAAAATATAGATGTTACATGATAATATATTGCTTTCTATTTAATAAACCTTTAAGAAAATCAAGAAGATCAACTAGCTCCAGCACAGTTTAAACATCTTACTTGCAACTCACAGTACGAAATAGAGGCAACAAATATCTTATGCAGAAGAAGTGACTGATTCAACATAAGTTTGTGTAGCAGACTGAATTAATTTGGTAGATAATACCTTCTTTTAATCTCAGCATCAGCAACCGTAACACATAGTGCATTGTGGTGACAGATGCATAAAGGACATAGCTAGGAAGGCACTTTAACTGCTTTATATGCTTTAATTAAGTAAATATAGCTAGTGGACTTACTGTACAAAAACAGCATTGTACTCTTGCTCAAGGCATATTACACATAGATCTGGCATTACTCGATCTCTATTGGTTTCTGTTCCATTTTCAGCTTTCCGAGTTGAATCTACAGAAATTATTATGAGACCCCAACATATTATACAGAGAAAACCGTGAACAAACATCCTTTAGAGTTTAGACTTTAGACAGCTAGAGAATTACCTTCGTTATCTGACCCTGATCTCTTAGCTGCAGCAGCGAGAACCCTGAATGAACAAAATTATAACAATTTAGTTTACTGTTTCAGGAAACAACAAAAGTGGACACTCGTAAATACATTCCTCTCTTTAAAAGAGATATACTATCAATTGCTCTCTATATTGGTCAATTTATACTTCAATTTTTCTCAACAAGGACTAAAAACAATCATCAAGCACACCTTCGCCGCAATTCCCACCGGCGTCTTCTCTCCAAAACATAAAGGATTGCATGCTTGGTGATTAGAAAGACACCAAAGATGGTAAGTCCAAACGATGCGTACTTGTACCACCTAATAAAAAACCCGCTGTTATTTTCTTCATTTTTTTAAATAATCAACAAAACTTATGTACGTGATAAAAAGAAAGCAGTCAGAGTCTGAAATATTTACTACCTTGCCCATTTCCCAAGGTTGGAAATTAGTTGGTCAATAGATTTTGGGGACACATAAAAAGGCCCTTTATGGGGCTTCTGAATCCGAATTGTTCCAATGTCATCCTTGACGGCCTACCATGTATAAGAGAGATACAATGAGAAATAGTTAAAACCAACTACATAACCCAAATATGGACAATGAACTAAGAAATTGCAGCTTTCTAAATCATGAAAACATTTCAAACTTAAAATGTTTGTAATAATAGTTCCATTATATAAAGACATTAAAAAAGACTGGCACTGTTGAGTTCGAGTTAAATATTCCGACAGGCGGTGATGTACAGGACCAAATACAGATTTAGTATGGCATACTGGTCCATGGTGATTATGCAAAGATAGAAAGACCGCAAACTGATACTCCAAAAAATCATGGTTACTTCCCTCTGAGTAATAACTGATGGCATGTATGATATGAGGTGAACTATCGGACACTTGGCTAAAGCCATGAGGGATAAAAGGTGAATTATCTTAAAACTTAAAAGTGTTTTTATAGAACACATCATGCATTACATAGATTTGAATTAAAATGATTTGTGTACATTATCTGAATTCATTAACTCAAGACGCTCTATGCATAACTTGAATTCATTATTTGGATAGTTTAGGCTTGAAGATCTGTTCATTCTCCAAGAATTTTTGCAGATCCAAGTTACCTTTTGATGTCCACGATTGCCACTTTAAAGCTACTAGGGAGAATATTACACAAAGACAAAGTTAAGAAAACCTACTGTCTGGGGGAATGCTTCTTGAACCAAAAAAAAAAAGAAAAGAAATGAAAGCTGAACAGTAAACCTTCAAAGGGAAACTTCATATCCTAAACATGCTAAGGAAACAACCTGCTTGAAGTTGCCTATGTAAGAATGTATAGATAGAATATAGAAGGTCGATGGAAGAAGACCTATAATTTAATCTTAAAAATGAAAGAAATAATATTGGGGAAAAAAAAGGCTTTCTGCCATCAGGGACCAGCTTAAGCTTTGACATTTTTGATAAAAAGATATTTGTGTTTTGTACCAGCTACAGGTTAAACTTCTAGGTAGAGCCAAAACTGTGGCCTTGGGCCTTGACTAAATGGTACCTGGGCCAAAATTCAATCACAAGTACTAGCAACAGGTTTGCTTCATATCCTTTCAAACTATCACTAAGCTACTTCAGCACCCAGCTTTTCATGTTTTAAGATAAAATTTTACACATCCAATCACATTTAAATATAGCCTTCTATTCACTTAGGACTGTATATGATATGCACCATGCTGGACCACTTTAAAGTGAAACTTAAGTAACCCAAGTAACTAAGGAACAACCTAGAAAAAAAATTGATTTCCTACCATAACAATATGCATAGGATACTTTAATACACCTTTATCCAGGAATTTCAACTTAAAAACATGGGTAGGAAACAGCAGTCTGCCCTGAGTATATTAGCTAGTAACAACATTTCCATTTCAGTATATTTGAATCTGCATTGATTTCTCGGCATCATTTTCCGAAAACAAAGGCAATCATTAATCAAAAACATACCTCACCGACAACAGTCAAGGAAGAACCAGTGGGAAGCACCCGCTCAATTCGCTTGACTCCAAGCATCTAAAAGCAAAATTGACTATCAAATCAGCTTGACCAAATTGAATGTGTCACAATAAAGTAAACAATTTCGAGACAGGGAAAAGATACCTTAAGACCTTGGAGATAGTCTAACGTTCCACGTACAATTGATCGACCAGACTCTTCAAACACTTCACTTCCAACAGTTAGTTCAAAACCTGATGCACCACGAGCACCAACTACATATACACGACCAGTCCCATCATCCTATAATTAGTGATTTAAAGATATTGTCAGAAAATCTGCTATATTAACAACTCTTAATTCTTATGCAGCACAACATAATCCCTAGAGAGTGATTTCAAAAGACAAACACTTTAAGAACCACAGCAATCATAAAGAAATAATTTCAGCATACAACTCAAACCAAAAAGATAGAGAGAAATATGTTCTAACCAGGTACCATGGGACCTCTTTACACATAGAAAGCATCAAAGCAGAATCTTGTATCCAAGAACCAGCATCATTGTGCTTTAGAAAATGTTGTTCAGCCTAAGAACATACAAACAAGAATTTTTATATGCAAGTAGAAAAAAGGATAAGAAAATTACTTCAATTAATGCTCTTTTAATTAAAAAAAAAAAAAGACTACCGTTTCCTCGACTATAACACCTCTTAATCCGCTTTGCTCACAATTGATTGGTGTCTCAGAACCAACTCTTCCAGAGATTGTAACAATTAAAGGAATCACTTTACTTTCAAGGTCGAGCAATTGGGCTGAAAGGTGAAAGAAACATGGTATCATTAAGACACATGTCTTAGCACATGCAAATGATGGCAATTAACCAAATCACTCTCCAATAAGTTTACCACCTAACATTAATTTTATGATGAACAACTAAAGAGTCACAACAAGGGGAAATGCACACCACCAATCAAATATATGTGTCTCACACCCATTTTTCATTAGTTAATGTTTATGGTGGATGGGACCATTTTTTCCAATACCATCAGATTTTTTAACATGATATGCCAACTTATCCTCAATATTAATAGGGAAAAACCTTGCTGCCAAAACAAAGACCAAGGAGAGTGATCTTAGTCTTACAGCTATATTCACATGTACCTAGGAAGATCCAGTGTCACTAATTTGCAAAATAATCAATAATTTTCTTAAAAAATTAACAAATGCAAAAGCAATCCTCTTCAACACTGATATGCTATAAGTTTGCATAAATTATAAAATGGCCCGACAACTTAAACTACATTCTTACTCGGCACATTTCTCACATTTCCTTCTAAACTTTATAAAAAGCACAGGAAATCGATATCCAATAGCTACAAATCTCTACAAGTTATAAAAAAGGCTTGTAGGAATTGGGGCTACATACCCAATTGTTTGAGCTGATTGACTCGAGTGACTGTCTTAAGAAACTCTGCATCCCTGTTCCATCATAATTAAGCAAAAAACTCGATTAGCACTTTTTGAAATTTTATCTTAAATGCATTTGTTAAATAATGACAAAACTAACTGTATTTATAAGATAGTTGATAGAAAACTAACCTGCCACTGCTCCTTCCGAGAAGATAGAGAGCGGCTGCACTCAAGCAGCAAGTGAGGCCGCCCCATGGAACCATCTTACAGGGGAACACGAAACGAATGAACCCTAATTTCTAAAGACTTTCAATTGCAGCATTCATTTCTCAAAAACAAGGATCAAATTTTAGGAGAATAAAAAAAAAGGTTAAAAGCAAAGCCAATTTGATTCTGAAATTATCAAATAACTTACCGCACCAAAATCGAAACAAAATTCTGTGCAATAAAATCAAAAAGAAATCCAAAAAGAAAGAAAGAAGAAAACAGAAAGATGGTTGAAAGAGTGGGGAAAAGGTAGCTCGAAGGTTGCACGGAAATTAATGAAGTTATAACAACTTGATTTTTGTTTTTGGGTGTTGGGCGTAAGAGACAGAGAGAAAGAAAAGAGAAATGAAAGAAGGAATTACTGAATTAGATGCTAGAAAGTGAAGGAGATCACGATTTACGAAGGAAAGGAGCTTGAGCTTATCCAATCCAAGGCACGCAAGAGGCAAGAATCGACTCTTTTTTTTTTTTTTCCTTTTGGTTTGCTTGCCCGAGACTGAGGCTGAAGCTGTTGCAGGCTCTCTCTATCTCTGTCTGGCGGCCCAATCAGAAAAAACACAGACATAGATTTTATAAACAGAAGAGAAGATGGAAAATGCTAGGTGTAAGAAACGAGTGATTGTTATTGGGCCGGGCAACGACAACAAATGGATGGGTTACTATTATGGAAACAAAAAGAATCAGCTTTGAAAAAAAGCCCTGTTTTTTATCACTGTAAAACCCTCCTCCACCTCGGTTGTCAGAAATCACAGCTGAAAGCTAAAACCCTTCCTCGTTTGCCAGCCTGCCTGCGTCACTCTCTGTAAATAGAAAACCTTTTGCTTTTCTAACAACAGATCAAATCAAATCATAAGGACAAAAGAAAAATGGCTGCGATTTTACTCCGAAACCCTAATTCGAGGCGCCTTTTGTCGTTCACTTCCCCAATTTGCTGGTCATCTCGTGGATCACTCTCTTCTCTGTTTTCAGTCTCTGATTCTCTCTCTGGAAATGAGGCGGCGATTCCTGCTAACATTAACCCTTGGTGGAGATCCATGGCTACTTTCACTCGCACGTCCGTTCTCTGTCTTTCGTTTGCTAAATAAATTAGATCTCTTTCTTTTTCATACCTCTAACTTTCAACCGTTTTTTTTTTTCCTTTTGGTGGGGGAAGGGGGTTATATTAGTTTGGGAGTTTAGTTGGTAAAATTTGTGACTTCAAGAATGGAAAAGGTTGTTCCTTTACCCCTTAGGGGTTTATCTGATGAGGGTTTTTATAAGGTTTAATGGGTCTGTTGAAACATGAAAAATAAACGATAAAGAGGAAAGATAGGTGAAATGGGTTTTTCAATTTTGATGGTTGGAATCCTGTTCTTATTTGTATGATAGTTTTTCTTTTCCAGAAAACCTCATGTGAATGTAGGAACAATTGGGCATGTTGATCATGGAAAGACCACACTGACTGCAGCAATCACAAAGGTTGGCTTGTTGATAGTTTCTCGTCACATATCATATCACTTTTTGAATAGTTCTGAATTCATTATTACAATAGTGATGTGATAAGTTTGGTGTTTTGTGAATAGGTGCTGGCAGAAGAAGGGAAAGCCAAGGCCGTTGCCTTTGATGAAATTGACAAGGCCCCTGAGGAGAAAAAGAGAGGGATCACTATTGCAACGGTTGGTAAACTTTTTGTTTTCTCAGTGTCATGCTTGCTTATTTATTATGGCATTGAGAAGTTGAATGCAGTTGTATCTTCATTTGATTTTGCAGGCTCATGTGGAGTACGAGACAGTTAAACGTCACTATGCGCACGTAGACTGCCCTGGACACGCTGATTATGTTAAAGTAAGCCATTAATTTAATACGGTAATGCAATTATGTGTCCAGATCTTTTTCTGCATTACACAGAAATGATGGAGCTAGAAGTACTAGGAAAATTTGGGATAAGATATTGTATAGGATTGAAAGAAACCCGCACTTTTACTTTGTATATGAAACTATAGACACCTTCTTTTGGGGGTTTTCTTTTGGACTTTTGATCTATTTGTTCTCTTATTAAAACTTCTGTAATACTTCTAGTGCTGATCTTCTCCAATATCCCAAAGTTAGGTACATTTAAATGATATGAACTATCTTGAATGGTTTATTCATTTTTGTTTATTGACACATGGCATTACTCTACCCATCAAACAGCTTATGAACAGTGGTGTAACCATAACGTGTTCTGCAGAATATGATCACTGGCGCCGCCCAAATGGATGGTGGTATTCTGGTTGTATCTGCTCCTGATGGACCTATGCCACAGACTAAGGAACATATTCTGCTTGCCCGCCAGGTGAGTACCACTAGTAATAACTGCTTGAAACTTATTTATCATGGATGTTTCCTTTGTGATTTTAGAGGAAAGCTAATTATTTATTATAAAAAATTATTGTTCTGCAGGTAGGTGTGCCATCACTTGTGTGTTTCCTGAATAAAGTTGATGCTGTTGATGATCCAGAGCTGTTGGAGCTTGTGGAAATGGAGCTTCGTGGTACGTATCCTTTTGAGTTTTTTTTCAACCTGTCATATCTTGTTTGTTCATTGTTGTGGCTTCTTTTAACTAATTCATGTAAGTTTGTCTTTGAAACAGAACTTCTTAACTTCTACAAGTTTCCTGGGGATGAAATACCTATCATTCGGGGATCAGCATTGTCAGCTTTACAGGGTACAAATGAGGAAATAGGCAAAAAAGCAATTTTGAAACTAATGGAGGCTGTAGATCAGTACATTCCTGACCCCATCCGCCAACTTGACAAGCCTTTCCTGATGCCAATTGAAGATGTCTTCTCAATTCAGGTAGTGAGCCACACATTTTATTGCTTTGACTTGTAGGGATGGCAGCAGATCTGTTACTGCAAATTTTGTTATATCCAAACCCGAATCAGCAAAACTGACTTAAAATCAGAATCCACTTATTATCCGTATTAAATCCGCACATTACTATCCAAATCCGAATCCGAATTAAACAACATTATTTGTCAAATATCCGACTCCAAAAAAAAATCCGAATTGAATAGGTCAAGGTTCGATTTTTACATGGAGCATCAATTTTCAATATTTTATAAAAGTGGATTCGAATCACGGATTCAGATATCCAAATTTATTATCCGTATGTGTAATGCAGATTTAGATAATATATATCCAAAGGTTCATATCCGCATTCACTTTGAATCTGCTGCGGATGGTAATTGTAATATCCAAATCCACAAAAATGGATCAAATAACTACGGATATTCACATTTGGCTTTGCGACATCAGTGGCTTTAGCAGCTCTTTTTTATGGCTTTGATTATCATCAGTCTTGGTGGGTCTTCTTTTTTTTTTTTTTTTTTTGGCCATCTAAATTCCTTTAATGGGTTGTTAATGTATGGACAATTTTTTTCCGAGTTAAATGTCATGAATATTTCTTTCTATTGCATCCAGGGGCATAATTTTTGGAGTTAAATTTTAATTAGCTCTGATGATATTGGTTGGTGTCTTGAAGGGACGTGGAACTGTTGCAACTGGCCGTGTTGAACAAGGGACCATTAAAGCTGGTGAAGAAGTTGAAATTTTGGGGTTAACACAGGTATATTTATAAATTGATTTTTTAGGTTTTTTTTTTTTCTATGAATACCATTTGCATTTCCTTGTGATAAATTTGTTTGACTGATGATGTCCTGGAATTCATATTCTGATCAAGTCAGCCTGATAAAGGTATTTAATGAAGGGTACTGTTGATTTGTTTTCATTAAATGACGTTAACTGTTAGTTCTAAAATTGAGCTTTCTTCTGCAGGGTGTACCTTTAAAAACTACTGTTACTGGGGTTGAGATGTTCAAGAAAATCTTGGATCAAGGACAGGTATGTGAACTATTATAGAGACTTTGACCTGCTGAGGCTCTTCTGCATTTGGTATTGAACTATATTTATGCGTGTGGATGTTCTACTAGGCTGGGGACAATGTGGGACTTCTTCTGCGTGGCCTAAAAAGAGAGGATGTGCAGCGTGGAATGGTAAATGGCACATCCACTTGGTTCTATAGCAACAAACAGAACATTTTATAGAAACTCTTAAGTCTCTAATCTATTGTTGATTTATCTGAATTTTGAAGTCACATCCGCCATTGTTACCTAAAACCTTGCGAATCTTTCATGCTTTGAGGAATATTTGTTCTGCAGTAATCTTTACTATTAGCTTTCGAAAAAATATGTACATGTATATATACATATATATATATATATATATATATATTGATAGTAAAGTAGTTGGGCATGATGTGCCAAAAAGGGATGTAGTAAAACATCTGATTTCTGCCAACTATTCAGGTAATTGCTAAACCTGGAAGCCTGAAGACCTACAAGAGGTTTGAGGCAGAGATATATGTCCTCACAAAAGATGAAGGTGGACGTCATACAGCCTTCCAATCGAATTACAGGCCCCAGTTTTATCTGAGGACTGCAGATGTAACTGGAAAAGTGGAATTACCTGAAAGTGTTAAGATGGTTCTGCCAGGGGACAATGTTACAGCAACTTTCGAGCTGATCTCACCTGTGCCTCTTGAAGCAGGTATGCTGGAGTATTCCCTTTTTCTCTCCAAAAGAATCTATTGAATTGCTAATTGCAAGTTCCGTTTTAGCACATTACCTGCTCCAAGAGTTCTTACTCTTCCTAGTTATTAAAGTCTTAAAGCCTAGAAAATAAGACTTCCTAAATATGTTGCCTGCCATCAATTTAACAGGACAAAGATTTGCCTTGAGGGAAGGAGGTAGAACGGTTGGTGCCGGTGTAGTATCAAAAGTATTTAGCTAAGCAGTTGCTTTTCCAAGACTGTTTATGGTTTTCTCCCTCTTGTTGGTTGCAGAATCGAGAATAGACGGATCAGTCGGTAATATCTTTTGTTTTAGAATTATTAAAGACATTGTTAGTGATAATGATGAATTTGGGGATGTCATTGAATTATTTTCATCAGTTACCGATGTGCATAAGCAGTCAGCGTGTTTTTTTTTTAATTCTTTTTTCATCGAAAAATCACAATTGAACAGCTTTTGATAGTCCTGTTGAACATGCGACATTTCCATGTAAGCTTGGTATCTGAACGCCATAACCAGTCTAGTAGTCATTTTCAAGTTTTTGATCCCGTAACAACGGAGGACCAAATTTCTAGTACAAGTTCTAATAGTCAAGAATAGCTTCAAATACAAGGACAAAAATTGTATTTTATATATATGAAAAGGAATCTTTTTTCTTTACCATGACAAACAACTCTCATCTCCATTTACAACTTAATGATTGTCAGAAGTATACAAGCTGACAGAAGATGAGGCCCTGCTCATATGCACTCAAGGCCATCACAAGACCATATTTATAGAATGAAGTCAAAGTTCTATTCTTGACATATCATGCTTCAACCCCGCCTCTCATTCGGATATCCATGTCCAAGATTCGATATACTTGTGCGTAACTTTCAGCTAACTGGGATAATTTTGATTGCAATATTCAGCCAGTCAAGATGGTTATCCAAATGGCCAACACTGTCATGAACATGGGTTATCTTCAGAATTCATGCAAAACTTAGCACTGCCACCGCCATCAACGTCGCAGCTCTGAAGTAGATCTCGTTAACACTTTTCTCTAACCTCTTGATCATGTCCTTTTCCTTTAGACCCAACTTGCTAGCGTTCTTCCTTATATGCACAACAGTGTCCCTCAGTCTGTTAACTGCCCATGAGAGCCAAACTAGCCCTAAACCAAGGCCAGCGCTGAAGAGTTTAGACGTACAAAATGGAACTCCCCCACAAGCTACCTTATAAATAACAGAAAAAAGAACAGCAAGACCGGTCCCAGCAATGCCAGCAGAGAATTGGGTCAAGAGCTGAGGAAGTTCAGGGCCAGATTTCTTCAAGGAAAGGATTGCTGTTCTGCCATGCCGTCTATTGTCAACCATCAAGGAAAGAAGGCTCTCACATGCATGGAAATAATTTGTTTTGTAGAGATTTCTCTCCCTGGCTAGCTTCTTAGGGGTCTTCTTCTTTGGTGACGGCATGAGCTTAATTTTCTCAGGACTGTCAAAAATGAGTTGCGTAAGAATAGAAGTAAAAACACATTTCAAACGAAAATTGTTGGAAGAAAGCACCAATAACTATAGTTTTTGCAGAAGTTCACATTTTAACCATTTATCTATAAGAACCAACCTTTTTTTTGGGCCCATAACCAGTAGACAATAGCCAAGTTGGAAGATAAATAAAATGTAGGTCAAACCTGGCATTTTTAACATATTTGATAAATCATTTTAGTTACTATGATCTTATTTTGTTTCTTGCTCTATTATAATTTCATTTTCTGTTGATACATATTTTCCTATGTTCATTCCATTTCTATGGTCTTAAATGAATTCATATAAACGAAGTATTGTAACTCACTAGTCATTATCACTTTGACATAGAAATCCTAAAACTAGATTTCAAGGTCCCAAAACAAGATAAATTCCAATTATTTCAAGTTGACAGTTTCTACCATATTCGCTAGAAGAATTATGGCAATGGCAAGGGAATTGATAAATGAGGATGCAATGAAAGATTCGTGAAACAGACAATCACATACCTCTTTGAAGGTGCAATACTCACAACTTCAAACCGTGAAGAAAAGAGGGCAGCACAAGCATGCACTTTGCTGCTCTGAGTCCTGTTTAATTGGAAGACTTTAGGGTCAGGGTGCCTTTCAACAACATTGAAATCTACTGTTCATTTTGCATATTGATAAGATTAAATATTAGCAACAAATTTAGTTAACCTCAAACCAGAAACACAAGTCGAATGAACTCAAGCATTTAAGATCATCAGGTAATAACACGAAAAATACAAATGCAGAGAGTAGTAAATTTTCATTCTACGTTTACTTTTCAATAATAGTCAAAGTACCACAATATGGTCCGTTCATAACAAGACTTGGTTGTTTGTTCGAAGCTTTCATTTAATTTAAAGGTCAAGTACACATTTGGCCTTGAACTATACCACTTTTGTCTTATTGGTATCAAAAGAATAAAAATTTGCAAATTGGTTACTCAAACTTTATTTCCATCAGATGTTTGACCCTTTTGACTAACACCATTAGTCAATTGTCTAACATGGCACGAACACCCAATAAAATTCTACCACTTGTCTGAAAATGCCAACTCGTGTATATGTAAACACAAAACCAGCATAAGAAATTTTTTTTAAGTTTGTATTTTTCCCCCTCATGATAATGTGGCAGTGAAATCGCCAATGACAAGACAATGACAGGGCAATTGCCTGACAGCTGGCATTTTATCATTAGTCAAAATAAGCAACATTATAACAGAGTTAGCTTTGGAGTAAAGTGGCTGACAGAATGTAAGCCTAGGTACCTAATTGCAAATTTTAATTCTTTAAGCATCAAAGCGATAGAGGTGCTATGGAATTTAAATCAAAGGGATGTACGTATTAGTATTCATACCTGTTGAAGAATGGGACCAGTCCCAACTGCTTTCTCCACTTAGTTGAGTTGTTTGATAAGTAAAATTCAGCAACGATTGAAAGGATGTCTTTCATCTCAGTCCCACTACTTGTAACTACAACTCGACCATCTGGATTAACTGTAATTTTTGAATCGCGCAACATCTCTCCAACAAAGTCTGGGAGAGGCTTCTGGGCATTGATTTTGCTACTCGGATAAATTAGAGAAAGAGCATAAGGATGCTCATGCCCACCAAACATCAATGGTTGAATCAAATGAGATAGCAAAGATAAATCAAGTTCCCCTTTCTCTGCGTCATTTGATCCAGACATAAGAAACTGCAAGATGTTTTCATGTCTAATGCACTTTTCAGCTATCCCAAAGCTAAAGAGTGCTGTGTCAGGATAAGCAACTGCGAACAAAACAAGGTTAGCATTAATCATTTTGCAATGACTACCAGAGAGGAGTTGAGCAGAAATAAAATAGGAAATGAAATAGCAAATGAATATATCTGATCTATAGTCATCTGCTTTCTAATGTGCTACTAAATTTTTGCTGCATTTTACTGATTGGATTCACCTAGTCTAGCTCCTAATACTTTTATATCCCTCCAAGAATCACCTTTCATGGTTATGCTATGGCTTATTTCACATTTCTTGTTGCTTATTCCACTCACGTTGGGGGCACTGGCAAGGATGGGGGGGGCAGAGGTGTAAAAGATAATCATGCCAAAGATTTAAGTTGACATCTCAATTCCAATATACAAACTCTCACCAAGGTGAAACAAAAATTTTAATTTCCTTGTTAGTTAAACGTAATACCATAAACACGCATTCTTGATGGTGTTTTAAGAATTATACAAACTTTTTGTAGACTCTAAGAACAAGAATTGGTTTATGTCTCCTATACCTAAGAGCATAGCAAAAGAAATAACTAGCCCATAGAACAAACAGGCTAACAAGTCACAGACCTGGTTTATCAATAACCATAGACATGGGCATTTGTGCTTTTGGATCGACATCAAGAACCAGTTTAGGCTCACACACAGCAGTAACTGGTTTTGGCTGGTCTTGGAATCTGTTGCACTTCAGATCAAAGCAACCTGTTTGTAACATGTCTTGTTTCATTAGCTTACTTGGCAAGTAGGATCGACTCTCCTGCTTTTGTCAAAACAATAAACATTAGTGAATAAATAACTAGCAGTATAATTTTTACAAAAATATTGAGTATTAGAGAGAGATAGAAAGCTAATAAATAAAACTATCAGCAGCCAAACAAGAAGGAAAAAAAAAAGTTACAAACTACCGATGATTGATGAGCAGATATCGACCATTTCTAACTCGTACAAAATATAGACATATGGAGGCACAGATTTCTTATAAAGGTCGATTTGACTTCATAAGGTACAAGAAAAAAAATCCAAAAAATCGAAGATATTCATGTTAAAATGAATGAGAATTACCCAAACAGTTAAACAAAGTAGAATTAACAAGCATTAGCATACATGGCCAATCGCAATCGAAACATTAACCAGAGAGAGAGAATCCCAATCGAAATAATAACATATCTAAAAAACACAAATCATCAAAACCATAGAAAACAACCCCACCCCCCAAAAAAAAAAATACCTTGATCATCCTGCTAACGCCATGTTCTTGATGCAAAACAAGTCCCGCACCTGGAGGGTACCCATGAGAAGCCATCAAGCAAAGCTTCATCCTTTCTTCGTCTTTTCTATGTTTTTCTTTTAACGGAGAGAAAGAAACCCAGGTCTCAAATTCCAAAAATTCTCTCCTCTTTACCACAGAACCAAACACTTATCCATTTCTAGAACTCAAAATCCTGGATTTTCCTCCCAATTTCAGTCAATTCTTTTTTAGTGGTAATAAGAAAAGAATACAAAGTTTTAGGATGGGAAAATCCATATGTGATCCGAATCCGATTGTTAGGATTGCGAAGTTTTCTCTGGGTTTGGTATCTGTGGCAGGCAGTGGCCACCTTGAGAATCCAGATTTTGGGGACCCCTGAAAAACAGACCAAAACAATGTCGCTTTTATTTTATTGGATTCTTCCCGGAGTCGGATTCCTTTTGTTTGTATTCTTGACCGTCCGATTGAAAAGAAATGGTTTTGATGAGATGCGCTCTGGCCATGATTTTTTCTACATTGTAGAGGCTGTGACGGGATACGCTACACTAGAACCGAGTCGTGATAAGAAAAACAAAAATCTAGGTGGGTACACAATGCCGGCATCAGAAGGGGTTGACTAATTTTGGTCATTTGAATAGCGGTTAAGATTACATCACATGACCCAGGAATTTCTGTCTTTTTTTTTAATTTATTTCCGTTAAATATATTTGGCGGGCGTGCATTTATGGTTTTTATATTTAAAAGGTTTTTTTATATATTAAAAAAAACGATTTAATTTCACAAATAAAAATTAAGAGTATCCTTTAAAAAGTACATAAATATTCAATAGTCGAAGATGATGGGATCATTTATACGCAGATTCGGTATCTAACTGACAAATATATTCTCTTCTTTTTTATTGATTTATTTTCCAGACACAATAAGGCTGCTAGGATTTTAAAGACCCCCAATTGAACGTACTATTAACTCAAAAAGTAAATATGCCAAGCGAACCAAGGCCTGAGGCTATTAGATCAGGGTACCCCCATTAGGCCCCCATGGACCAAAACTCACCTAGAAATTAAAGCATGTAAATTTATAGGAATAAGTGACCAAAACAAAGAAGGGTGTACTGTACACTGTACGTTGCCATTATTGTCTTTGAGTGACATTCCTTGATCTTAAAATGAAATATTCTCTCATCGTCAATCTAATTAAAAAAAATTAATTCTTTAAAAACAACAAATTAGAGTCGAATTAAACATAAGTAGTAAAAAAAAATCATTTATATAGCTACTTAATTACTATATTTAAATTTGGTGATTGGAAATTAATGTTTTAAACTAAATTAAATAATCATGATTATAATTATAAAGTATTGCATTTAATTGTATCATCAAAATTACTTCTTAAATGTATCAAACTTTATAATATTCCTCTCTTATTTTAAGATTTGAAAACAAGGTAGTGAATACCGTATCGGTGGACATATCATTTTTTGTTTTGATAGAAGTACATATCGGTATCAGTATTTTTGGTGTATCATTTCGGGTTTATCGGAGTTTAAATATTTTTAATTTATATATATGAAAAATATTTTTAAATATGAAATAAATGAGATTAAATAA
>JBBYHK010000004.1:10215257-10261295 GCA_038382065.1 Adansonia grandidieri
CAAATATAAAAAAATCAATATCAGTTAAATAGTAAAGTTAAAATTTTTTAATAATCATTAAATTTATGAGTAATTATGTCTAAGATTCATTAAATTTATGATTAATTATATATAATATTCATCAAATATAAGATCAATATTTGTTTAACTTTTTTTTACAAGTTTATATTATGTACCGATCGATATAGCTATTTTTGGTCGGTACCACCAAAACAGCCCAGTATCTACAGATACGACTGGTACAGACTAAAACTAAGATCGAAACGAAATTAACTATCATAAATACTGTTATATGTCGAAATCGATACGCATCGATTATACTGCTTAAAAATGCTAAAGTATATATATATATATATTAATCAAAAGGATAAGTGCGTAAAACATTACATCTAAATAATCAAATGTATTAATTTTATTACTATATTTTTAAAAGTAACTTTGGAGTATTTCTTGAATAATTAGATTAGGTTCCTTAGGTCCTTATTCAAGAAAAGAAAAAGTGAACATGAAACGAAATTACATTAAACATAACGATATTTTTATAAAACATAAAGATGAAATAATAAAATGATATAAAATAATATAAATATATAATATATTATAAACACGGATATTGTTCTCATTTCGTACGCCGATGATGTCTGTCATCTTATGAATTTTTTTCTTTTTTTAAAAAGTGAGTAATATTCGATCATTTCACCAGTCTCCTTTTTCTGTCTCTCTCTGAAATCCTAGAAATTCATCATCCTAAATAAGAAAAAAAGGGGAAAGAATTCCTATTTTTTTTCTCAAAGAAACCCTCAATTTTTCCGAGGAAATCCTTATCAATTTAACGGAGAAGAAAGTTTTGAAGCCACAATTTCAGGCTGAGGAGATAAGAACTTTATTTGTGGGCATATGGGGAGGATTCTAGGGGAAACGTCGAAGCAATTCTTGTCTTCAACCTCCTCCGTCAGCGCCACCACGACGTCTACGTCGGTGACCGAGACGGTGAACGGGTCACATCAGTTCAAGATCACGGGGTATTCGCTGTTGAAAGTTTTGGGGATCGGCAAATACATAGCTCCGGACACGTTCATGGTGGGTGGATATTTGTGGGCAATCAATTTTAATCCTGATGGGAAGAGCCCCGAAGACAATGCCGCCTACATTTCGTCGTTCATTGCTTTGGCGAGCGAGGAGACCGACGTCAGGGCGCTTTTTGAGCTCACACTTTTGGATCAGAGCGGCAAACAGAGGCATAAGGTACATAGCCATTTTGGGAGGACGCTTGCGATTGGGCCATATACGCTCAAGTATCGCGGCAGCATGTGTAAGTTTTTTCTCCTCAGTGGATTGGTGGTTTTTGCTGGAACTGTGGTGTGTTTCTTTTGGGTTTTACAGTGGCGAATTATATATGGGTTGATCGAAGTTTTATTGGGCTTTTAGCAGAGGCGGAGCTAGCCAATTTTTTTAGGTTCAAGACTAAAGATTTTGTTTGTTTATAAATTTTAATAGATAAATTTAAAAAACTAAATAAATATACTTTTAGTGTGGGGTGGTCAATTTAATTATATATGATGTATAAATAGACAACCACATATATACTAAGGGATTTTTGAAATTGTTGGGGGGCCATAGCTCCAAAAACTATACGAGGCGCTGCCCCTGGTTTTAGGGTTTGATGCGTTAATCATGGTTGTTCTTCTTTTGTAATTTTTAATGGGTTTTTTTTTTTAAAGTGAATTGCTACGTAGTAAAAGCTACACGATGGGTTGCTTGTGGTTCTTGTTTTATAACCTGTAATTCGGAGCTTGACTTTGTTGTACAAGGGCTGGGTCATTCCTGGGTCCTTTTTAGTTTTCTGTTGGTTCTTAGGGACCTAGGATGTTTGTATAACTAGTGTGTTGTCTATATAGTTCATAAATAGCAAAAGAATAGGAGAAATAGAGGAATTATCTTCTTTCTGGTGTCATACTTTTTGACATCAAAAGAAGTTGCAGTGGCTGGCTGAACATAATGTCGCAAGAATTATGCTAAAATTGGTTGTTGTTCTAAATGTTATTACTTATTAGACGCTCTTCTATGGCACATGCAAGTGCATATTATGTTTTGCCCATTATTTTCTGAAAGTCGTGCTTATTGTGTTCAATGTCAATCCATATAGTTTAACCTTATTGCAGCTTGAGTATTTTGTGGCATCATAAAGCATTCGCTTACAATTACAATCAAGTCAGAAATGATCGACTAAAGACATGTGCAACAACATTATTGTTAGTCTGATTGAATAACTCCATAGCTTGTAGCTTTTGATTACTTCACTCCTCTGATGTTCATGATGTCTGACAACTAACTAGATGCTAAATGTTATTTAGAAATTTGTAGGTTGCGACATTTCAGAATTTAAACTTAATTGTTGGGGGATTTGCCAAGTTCAAGGGTTTACCTACTCCAGTCTCTCCCCCCCTTCTCCCCTGGGTGGAACAATGAGCAAACTGACTAAGCATTTTTTGTTTGTATCACTTATTTCTTATTGCTTATGAAAACTTTTGGTGAGTAGTGAAGTAATTAGTCTGATTTGCATAGGGGATATAAACGATTCTCCAAAAGAACTCTACCGGAGCAATCGGACTACCTCAAAGACAATTGCCTCTCTGTTCGCTGTCGTGTTGGTGTTGTAAAGTCACATACAGAGGGTCCTAAGATCTACTCCATAACTGTTCCACCTTCAAACATTGGTCATCATTTTGGATAAGTACTAGAAAGTGGAAGGGAACTGATGTAAGCTTGGAAGTTGATGGGGAAGTCTTTCCAGCCCACAAGTTGGTAGTTTCTGCTTGTTCACCTGTGTTTAGGGCACAACTTTTTGGTCCGATGAAGGATCAGAGTACAAAGCAAATAGAGGTTGAAGACATGGAAGCTACGGTTTTTAAGGTTCAGTACAATACCACATCTTCTTATGTTGGAATAAAACTCATGCTACTTCTTATCCAAGACAATGCACTGCCGAGGGATGCATGGTGTCAGCTTGCCATGGCTAGCATGCACTTGCCTCAGATGCATGATGGCAACTTGCCATTGATAGCATGCCTGATGTCAATAAGTAGTTAATGAAAACTTTGCAATAGAAACTTTGTGCTGGGGTGGCTGATTTTTGAAGCCAGAATCAGAACATGTACCGTCTTAAGCTTTTAGTCAATTGCTTCATATAAGACACATGCGAGTGGTCAGTGGTTTTACATGATAGTGCTTAATTCATGATTGTGTTTTTTTTTTTTTTTGAATACCAACTATGCATATAGCATCTTACTTCTCTGCATCTTTGATGCCCCATCCCATTGCTATATTACGTCAAATTCTCAGTCATAATATTCAAGTAAACTGAAAAATCGGTTATTGTGCATTTCTTTACATTTCTGAAAATCATGATATTCATGCTGTATTTGAAGTCTTCTACCATTTACTCTTCAAACTAAAGCAAATTGACTATTAATAAGTGTGCGATTGATTGTACTGATTACCGATAAAGTATTGTCTCTATGCCTTATTTTGCACTTTTCAGGCCCACTTCACTTCATATACTAGGATTCTTTACCTCACATGGAAGAGATCACTGGTCTCAACTCAAAGTGGGTCTCTACATTGATGTCTCAGCATCTGCTTGCAGCTGCAGATAGGCATGGACTATATAGGCTGCAATTACTGTGTGAGGCTAACCTTTGTGAGGATGTTGCCTTGGCTTAGCAACACCATTGTTTCCCAGTGAAATCTGTGTGTCTCAAGTTTGTTGCAAGGGTGAGTCTCTTTTTGTTTTGACATTTACATCAATGTTGCATCAGGGTATGGTATAAGTATCAATTTAGTAGGAAAAATGTTATTGATTATGCTAATTATCAGTTGGACCAAGGTTCTTTGTTTCTTAAACTGGAAATCGTTGAAATTATGGATTGGTAACTTCAGGCAACCAAATTGGTGACAGGAAAAGAATTGTTATTAGATAGAAACCTTGCAAGCCATCTTGTAGCTATTTAATTATGGGCCCTTTTCAGCCTCACAGAGTGGTTGGAAAGTAAATAGGTTTGACATTTATTAAGATATTTCTTATTGTAATATGTCATAGATGCTCCTTGCTAAATGCTGTTAAAGCTGGTCGCACATAGAAGTTCCATGTAGTGCAATTGTGTCTTAGCCTTCATGATATTGTGCAACAATTCTTCTTGTGATCAAACATAACAAAAGCTTAGGGTCTGTTTCAAGCTTTTATATGCTTTGTCTTTTGTTGAAAGCTTGGATTTTTCCACCCTTCATACAGCTATCCTGAATGCCTCATTTGGGATTTCAGTGGTTAATTACTGCATATTGCATTATGCAAGGGTTGTTACAATCAAATGAAGGTCTGAAATGTGAGCTTTTATAAGCATCCATAGTTGTTAAAAGATTTATCTCATTGTCGTAGTTGGATGGATGTTTTTTTCTAACAATGTTTCTCGACTGAACCTTTTTTTTTTTTCTCCTTTTGCAGCTGTAATGCAGACTGGTGGCTTTGAGTACCTGAAGGTTGCCTGTCGGTATTGACCGAGCTATTGGAGTATGTGGCTAGAGTGAATGCTCACCCTGTGATTGTATGTAGACATGGGAACGAAGCCATCCTCGATGGAAGCGATGCCAATAGTAGCAGCAGCTGGCTACAGTTTCCTTTGTAGCTAAAAATGAAAAAAAAAAAAAAAAATACAATACTCTAGGATTAGGATAAAAAAGGCTTCAGGATTCTGAGCTTTTGGTGTCGTTGTAAGAGATGTAAGTGCAGTTGTTCATCTGGTGTCCATATGTTTGCTTTGTGTTGAGAATGAGAAGTGTTTCCAAAATTGAGGTTCATTCGTATCTTATGTTTCGGCATTTCTAGTACTTGCAATGGTTAGTATTACTCCAAAAACTACTGATGTGTAAAGAGGAATAACGACTTGAAACGTTCGAAATTGGGAAAAGTTCACTTTTATCCTTGTAGTGTGATCCGTATGATACTTAAGTTTTTGTGTTTCTTTTGTGACGTTTAAATTTTGTATTTTGGCCATTTCGTTATAACAAAAAAAAGGTAACGTATTAATTTTTTATTCAGATAATATTTTTATATCGAAAATATTTTCATTTTTTTTTCTTTTGTTTCATTTTAAGTTAAAAACTTAACTTGAGAAAAACTTTAAATTTGATCAATTTTAATAAATAAATTAAAATATAATTCAATTAAACACAAAATAAAAATAATCGACCATCAAAAATTTCAAATGTCATTTAAGAATTTTATAATTTAATTATTTTACCTATAATTTCTAAAATATTTTATATAAATATGAAAATTTAAAAGGATGAAAAACTCATAGCTAAAACAAGTTTAAATCGATGAAAAAAAACCATCAAAATCAAATTAAATTCTTTTTTTCTCCTATGATACAAAGCAATATTTTATTAAAAAAGAAAAATACCCAGTAATCAACTTTGTTAATTAATTTTTACATATAAATAAAAAATTATAAATATTCATTCTTTTTTTTTTTTTTTTCAGAACTTCATATTACATGAAAAGAATAATTCTTTACTCTTATTACACTGCCATTGTTGCATGCTTTTGTGTTCATAAAATTCCAATCCTGTTGGATAAGTAAAATTACCCTCGCTTAAATTACTAAAACAGTGTCAGTAAATAAATTGTATTTCAATGAATTTTAATTTTATAATAGCAAAAAAAAAACACGTGTGAATGAGAAAAATATAAAAAATCTCAATAAATTTGAACTCAAAGAAGAAGAAAAATATTGATTTATAATTAAAAAGATAAAAAAAAAGGAAAAAGAAAAAGGTTTTTTTCATTAATTTTGAGAGTATAATAATATTTTTAAGTTAAAATTTAATTGAATTAAATTGTAATAAATGATTTAAAAATATAAAAAATATATGTGAAAACTTTAGAAGTACATGAAAATAAAGGACTTTTACCTTTGAAATTTGAACCGGAGCAGTTAATGTTACAGACAAGCTGACGGTGCTTGGATGCCCTAAATTTTTATCAAATATAAATATTAACAAAAATAAAAAATACGAAGAATATATGTCAAAAAGTAGTATTTTTATTTAAATAATATTAATTTTTTTATTTTTTAAAATATATTCATTAAAGATTAATTATCAAAATAAATTGATAAATTAAAACACGTTAAAAATTCATCAATAAAGTAGGTAAGATTGTATTATGTTTGGAATTCGCCCATTCAGTGAGCTAATTCTTAATATATTTTTTTATAGTATTAAAAACTCGCCTGCTCAATCCGTAATCTTAAACATTATTGGAGAGGGTATGAATTATTGAGAGAAGGGGGAGGGAGCCGGAGAAAGGAGAAGAGAGCTTCGGGTTCTCTATAAATAAAGTTCGAAACTTTTCGTCTCATATTAAGGAAAAGGGGAAAGAAAGGATTTTTCATAAAAGAAAGTAGAAAGATAGAAAAATTAGCAAGATCAAGAAAAAAAAAATTAGGTGGTGAGTTTCCGATGCACAAAAACTGGTAAGGGAGGGAGTTCTCTTATATATGCTATGGCTTCAAAGGGCGAGTTTCTATGAATATTAAAAATAAATATATTTTAAAATTTAATTTAAAAATAATTTGTATGCAAAAATTAAAAAAATAATTACATTATTTATATATAAGAAAAACCCAAAAAAGTAGAGGAAAAAACCACATACTCACTGAAAAAAAAAATAAAAAATAAAAGAAGGTGAGGTTATATCCGTAAATAAGTAACTGAGTAGTAGTAACTCTTTGGTTTTGGTTCTGCAAGTCGGCTGTACACCTCAGTCCAACCTTAGAGGGACTTCGCTCCATCAAAATTTTCATATTCATTTTCATCGCTCAAAAACCCAGAAAACTCTCACTCTCTCCTTTTGGTCTGAGGAATCAAAATATGGTAATCTTCTTTCTTTCTCCTCTTTCTCGTATGAGTAACTTTCCTTTTGCTTTCTGTTTGCCAATTATTATTATTATTTTTTTAAATTCAGTTGAGTTCTTAACTATCTTCCCCTATGTCCAATGGGTTTTGCTTTGATTTCCTTCTTGTTCCTTTTGACGGGGATTTGCAGTTGTTCTTTTCGTATTTCAAGGACTTGGTGGGAAGAGAAGTGACGGTGGAGCTGAAGAATGATTTAGCAATTAGAGGAACCCTTCACTCCGTTGATCAATACCTCAATATCAAGCTTGAGAACACTAGGGTTGTCGATCAAGACAAGTATCCCCACATGGTATGCCCCGTTTCCCCTTTTTTTCTTCCTTCTGCTAATTGATTTCCCCCCTTTATTTTGTCATTATCATTGGGGTTTGATTAAGGAATTACTTCAAATTAGGTGTCTAAAAAGTTAGGGTTCTTTTGTCTAAATTCGTTACTTGGAAGAACTGAATTGGGTCTTTTTAGTCCATACCTTCTCGTTCCGTCCAATTTGCCCTTTTTCTCTTTCTGTGTAAACATGAGATGAGGGAAGCTGAATTTAGGGCTTATCGAGGTGTTTTTTTTTTTCCCCTCATGTTGCCTTCCTTTATTTGGATTATCTCTTTTTCTAGCTGATTTATACTGAATATCTACCATTGTAGCTACTTCATAGTTGACCCGTTGACTACTATTCCCCATTGCTTTGTTTCACTTCTATTATTTGATGAGTCCAATAAACTTATCTGTTTTCAACACCCAAAGTCCAAAATCTCTCATCTTACTTTAAATTGTCTCTCCAGCTTTTCTTCTTTGCACCTAAAATGTTTGCTTTCCCTTAACCTCTGTTAAAATTGACTCCTCTTACCTTCTATCTTGCTTGACTATTTTGCTTTGCATGAATGGTATGTCTCTGCCCTCAGCTATGTCAATGGTAATTTTATCCTCTAGGGTTTATCTTTAGATGAAAATGCACTAGCACATTATTTTCTTATGGGAATGTCTTATTCCTGTTTTTTAACCAGGGTTGTAAAGCAAGATTTAGAAAAGTGGATTAAGGAATATTGCATTTTGTACCACAAAATCTGCCTTGTCAATATTATGTGTTACCTGGAATAATTATATGCCACTATTATGTGTTATCTGAAAGATGTTCGTCCCAATATTTGCATTGGATTCAGCTAAACTTTAAAAACCTGTATGGTAATTGATGTTACCACAAAGAGTTAGGCAGGAGAACGTATTCAAACAAGTCTATTTATGTTTTAAGCTGCTTGAGAAAAGAGTATCCGACTTATTTGCTGCTAGGTAAGGATTGGTTTGTGTTGGATCCAGTTAAACCTGTCACTGTATACCTCATTAAGAGTGTGCTACAAGTGCTGTGATCTTGTATTGTGTCCAAAGTGATACAGATCTGTTGATCATTTATGGTTTAGATTTTGCTAGTTTTTTGCTACATATTTTCTGTTTAAATTATATTTGTTTTGAAACTTTTTCGATTTCTTTTGGCTTACATCTACAGCAAGTCATTTCATATGAACTGTTGGTGATTACTTTCTTTCAATCGGGTTTGGCTACTGTACATGTAGATGGAGTGACGTGCATATATGTGAATTTGTCATTTGAGCCCTAGTTTTAGTGTGTAATATACATTTGTTCATCTTTAATGAGGTTTGGGATGTCAAAATATTTTCGTGCTTTAAATAATCTGTTATTTTTTAGTCAAAAACTTGTTGATCTTTGGAACACTTTATTGCTGCCGAATGGGATTTCTTACTTTGCATAAATTACCATCTCCTATATTGCTCCAACTTTTCATTGTTCTTAAAGTACTTCTGTCCGACACATATCTAGACATGGTTATAGGGATATGACCTTTCAAATACGTGAAAAAACTTGGAAAAAATTGAACATGCGCATTTCTGAGACATACCGTATTTGACACTTGCACCCCAGTCCGAGATCATGGACCTTTACACCCGCTCCTTCTGATTACTATCTGTTTTTCTGTCCTGTTTTTCCTCGTTTTCTTTTAATTAACTTCTTCCTTAATTACCAAGGCTTGCTTTTCTCAACTGGTTATTGAAGTTATGCTGAAAGTATCACAAAGGTTGTAATGTCCTGTTTTATCCCATGCCCTATAGCGTGTCTTACTTTGGCTTTGTTGTAAATTGGCAGTCTCAATCTCAACTACTATTCAATCTCTTCACATGTTTAAAACTTAATTTGGCTGCTTGTGTTGTGTCCACATATTTTGTTTTTCTTTTCAATTTGGACGGGATGAATCAGGGTGTTTCTGTCGGTTTACAGCTTTCGGTGAGGAACTGTTTTATCAGAGGCTCGGTTGTGAGGTATGTTCAGCTACCTCCTGACGGAGTTGACATTGAATTGCTTCATGATGCCACAAGAAGAGAAGCTCGGGGAGGCTGAAAAGCGATTGTTGATAAATTCAATTTACCTTAATGAACTTATGATTTGGATAGTTTTGCTTGAAATATTTTCTGAATTAAGCAAAGATGGTTACTAGTTAATGAAAAACTGATCCCTCTTGGCATTGATGTAGACAAATTGATGTTGGTTTGTTAATCAACAAATTTTATTTCCTGAAAGAATATTGCTTTATCAAAGACATTTTTGAAATGCTAGTAGCCAGTTACTATGCCGTGAAATGTTCGTTGTTGTGTTCAAGCCGAGGATGATTATGGTTATGTAACGGTTCACACTAATCTTTAAGGTACTATCCGTTTTGGGTCATTGGATGTTCTAGTTTTCTTTACAGAAGACATCTTAAAGAGCAAAGGCATCTTGAAGAGCAAAGATGATGTGTACATTTATGTACTAAATTAAAACCTTAGTACATAACTAATGTTGGATTCACGCTTCTCTCAAGAGATTACGACATCTTTCTCAATTCCAAAGAACATACCGTCCTCAGTGCACATCTCTAGTACCTCAGAGTTGATTTTGATATCAAATATCATGGTTTACACCAAATAGCAATATATTGAGTTATGATTTTGTTTATAAAAAGCTTCTCATAGGCTAAAAATATTGTGAACTTATCTGCCAGGTTGTACTTTAGCAGATGTAAGATTTGTAACCCCTCTCAATAACCATGACACATCTTTTAATTCTGTTCGGGAAATTAACAGGTGAATCAAAGATGAACTCATAGTAAATATCCAAATCTTTCACTTAGCTCGAATGTTATTTGGCTTATTTCAAGAAGATATTCCTTATTTATTACAGTTATTACCATATTCCTAATTTCCCATATTTCTTTCTTAGGATTCATACTTACCATTCTCAACAATTGGTAATAATTGATTTAATAAATTACTCTTGATTCATTTTGTCTAAACCTATGATCACCAATTCCAATTTTCGGAAAGATCTCAGTAATTATCATATTCAAGGAAATCATTCAATCCTCATTTAAATGCCATTTTTTCCTTTTGAAATGGGATTTCAGTTACCTTATCTTCAACAAACTACTCCGTCGTTATTTTGCAAACGTAAATTCTCTTAATCTCTCTTACATCATTCATGGAAACCAAAATCTTCTCAATTGTAAAACAACGTTTAAGCTTTAATTTTTTTTTTTTCCATTTTAAGCTAAGCGAAGCATCAGTGTTTTCTTTTTCCGGGCCAAAAAGAAGGAAAATATCATCGAGATTTTGTTTTAAAATAGCCAGCAACACACTGCAAGGAACATCGTAACTACATTACTCCTCTCTTTACCGACTTCTAAGAAGGTTTATTTTCTCTAATCCCATCAACAATTTTTCCCTGTTTTGTTAAGGTTCTCTAGGCTCCAATGGGAGATACTCTGAATGCCCCGGTATGAATATTTCTTTTCTTTTCTTTTCTTTTTAAAATATTGTTTAATAACCATAACTTTTTTTTTCATGGTTTTGCCTTTTTTTAATCTCCTTGCAGAGCTGCGTTCTGAAAGTGAATGTTCAATGCTGCGCAGCATGTCCCAAGAAAGTGAAAAAAAAGTTGCAGAAAATCAACGGTATGTTTCCACCATGGAAGAATGTTGTTAAAAGTATGTTTTGAGTCCTAAAAACACCGATACGTTTTCATTTGATTTTGTTACCTAGGCGTGTATGCTATCGACATAGATACCAAAAATGGGCTGGTGACGGTTCGGGGCAATGTCCAACCCTCTATACTCATCCAGACGATATCAGAAAAGATTGGGAAAAAAGCAGAGCTTTACGCCTATGAGAAGAACCCCAAGATTCGAAACGAAATGCTAGACAAAGGCAATAGTTGTTCTGCTTGCAAAAACGAGAAAAAGAACCAAACGTGTACTTTTGCTGATGAATCTAATGACCATGATGACAAGGGTGAAGAAGACGACCAAGATAAGAAGGACCCTGTACCTGAACGACCCCAAGGCTTCCACCCACAGCATGTCGTGAAAAAGAAGAAACACAGCTTTGCTGGTTGGTTTGGCAAGAAGAATAGTGTTGAACCGAGGATGTTTTGCAATTTTGGAGGACCGAGGCCAGGATATGTGAGGCTTCCACCGCCACCGCCTGTACCATTACCACCACCACCGGCATTTCCACTGCCATCATATGGATATGGACAGTATCCACCAGTTTATCCCGACTTACCACCTTTCCGGATAACAAAGCCGCCGCGACCATACCCATATGATTTCTATGAGAATAAGGAGCCGCCAATAGGCAACTCTGCTTTTCACTCATTTCGTGATGATAATGTTAATGCCTGCAGCATATTGTAAGCTGCTATAAACTGGAATTACTTCATTGATTATTACGGGAGTGTTTTCTATGTCATCCAGGAAGAACAGAAAATTAATCAAGTACTCCGCTTTTTTTTTTTTCTTTTTTTTTTCACACGTCTTCTACAGTATATTTTGTTAATCTGATCATCTATGTTGTATTTATATAAATTCAATGCACAACAAAATTATAATCATAAATAAGTACGTATATTATAAAATAAAATATTTTCGATCAATGTGATTGATATATCAAATTAATGTACGATAAATACGAAGATACTTGAAATTTTATTTTTATGAAAACTTATGACAAGTGGAACATTAATAATTTTTATTACAAAGTAAATTGATCCATTGTATGCATGTATTTTTTTTTTTCAAGGTCATTTAATTGAGACTGTCAAAATTCAAGTAATTTTGAACAAATAGCATTGGATATTTTAAACCCAATCATGTCTGCCTTCCTGCCTGCATTAATCAGTTCCACTTCTGTCTTTAAAGCAAGTCGAATGCATTTTTACCGGGGGGTAAACCATGATTTGCAATTGGAAATATTATATACAGTGTTTTTCTTGTATTGTTTTGTCTTTGGCCCACCTTTTGTCTTAACATTGGGTTTTAAATAATTTTTCTTGAATATACTGCTCGATAAAACCAGTCCAACATGTTTCCATGTCCATGGGCTTCTTCAGCAGCTTGTAATTTTCATAAATGGGATTGGAGTGAGAAGGTCAAGGTGAGGGTATAGAACCTTCAAAGCGGCATCGTCGTTTACGACTCTCTCCTCCCATTGCGGCCCTTGGTAGCTTAGACAACGTGGAAGATATCAATTGGTAGTTCCTTTTACCCCGGTATCTGGAACAGGGAAAGCGAAAGGGTTTTAGAATTTTTTTAACAAATTTCAATTCACCCAGAAATATACAAACCCGACGCCTATACGAACCGGAAAATTTTCCCGTCTTTTTTATCTCCGGTGGTAATTCCGATGGCCTCCGACCCGGATCCTCCAAAATCCCAAACCCAAAGGTCCCATTTTCTCCTTTTCTATCTATATGCATTTTTTTTTCTTGACTGTTGCCTGTTTGTTGATGAAATATGTTTGGATGCTTAGAAAATATGGGAAAGAATGTGGAAGAAAATGTGTCATTGTTTCACTTATTTTGCTTTCAGTTGATTTTTTAATACTGGGTACTAAAAAAAGTAACGCATTTATTTAGTTCCTTTTTGTTTCCTCGAAATTTCTGGGAGTCACTTTCTTATAGTTTTTTTTCTTGGTTAATTTCTTAACTATTTTTATGGGATTTCAATTCTACTTTTTTCAGCTAAAATGTTGAAAAGTTCTTACCTTTTTTTTTCCTTTTAATTTCTCTTAATCCCTTAATTTGTTGTTGCTTCCATTTACGGACTCCAAGATTAAGTAGACATAGGGAATAGGCAATTAGAATTGAACTGTTTAAGTATGATACTGTAAAATAAGGAAAAGGAAAAAGATATTGTTGGAAAGTTTCCAATTTGCTGCTTCAGTAGCCTTTTGTTCTCATAACACCGAGCCCGAATGATATTAACTCTCTATTTAGATCTTTAAGCTGATATTGTCTTTGTTATTCTTGATGATAATACATTAGTTGTGCTTATAATATAAGTAGGGTAACCGATTCTTTGTTCCTTACTCTTTGTTACAGACACAAATGCCCTGCATGCTATAAACAATTCAAGAGAAAGCTGCATCTTATCGAGCACATGAAAATCTCGTACCATTCAGTTCATCAACCTAGATGTCGGGTGTGTCAAAAGCACTGCAAATCATTTGAGTCAGTGCGAGAACATACTAATGGTAAGAAAATCTGTATGTTCATTCTCATTTGTCAGTTTTTTATTTTATTTTATTTTATTGTGTAATTGTTTGATCTCATTCCTTCTACGTAGGTTCATTAGCGAAAACAAGTTGTTCACAGATTTTTGTGGACCGAGGTTGCAATCTTTGTTTAAAAGTTTTGGATAGTCCCCCGGCCCTTAATGAACACAAACAAATGTGCCGCCTAATAGCTCCTGTTCCCCTTGTAAGTAAGCTTTGTGAAAGTATTAAAATGCTAATATAGAACCTTATCACTTATAGAGCTTTACCCCACTTCCCTTCTTTATTTGTCTATAATATTAATTGGTACATATGCATGTTGCACACGTTTTGACTATATTTGTCTTGATTTCGTATTTGGGTGCCTCATTTCTGAGTTCTATGACGAAATAAATCATGAAAACAAGGAAAAAAAAGTACATTTTGGCCAAAGTTGAGAATAGATGGTTGAGTAACTTAATGCATAGGGACTTTCTAAACACATTCATATTGCTTTATAACTTGTTTTGAGTTATAACTTGATATAACCTAAATATTGTGTTGTTCTTCTTTCAGGGAACAAAGATCACACCTTGCATGGAATCTTATGTTATTATGTCAGGTTCAATTACGGAAGAAAAGCACAATGGTAAAGTTCGAAGAGCTGTTGGTATGGATTGTGAAATGGTTGGTGGTGGAAGTGATGGGTCAATCAACCTTTGTGCTAGGGTGTGCCTTGTTGATGAAGATGAGAATCTAATTTTGCACACATATGTTCGACCGCAAATTCCTGTCACTAATTACAGGTATTCGTATGCTCCATGTTGATTTAAAAGAAAAAGAAGTCATTTTAAAGAGGAACCACCTATCATGCCTTTATTTATGTATTCAGATATGAAGTAACTGGGTTAACAGAAGACCATCTGAGAGATGCAATACCACTCAATGAAGTGCAAGATAAAATAATGAAAATTCTATACAATGGAGAGATTGTTGGAAGGGTACCCCCTGATGGTGGGAAGGCTAGGCTTCTTGTGGGTCATGGCATACAGCATGATTTGGACTGCTTGAGAATGAAATATCCTGGCCATCTGCTTAGGTAAATCGAACCATTTCAATGGCTATCAACGAAGTGAGTGCATCTAAATTCTTTTTGACAAATGAATCTTTGAAAATCATGTCTGTATTTTTTTTAATGAAACCCTAAATGCTGTATTTTTTTTGTTTCTTTGCTCATCAGTTGGCATAACTTAATTCACTTCTAGGTGAAACATGCCTTGATATTAACATATAACAAATTAATGGCAAGTGGCAACGCATTAGTACAATAGGAGCCATCACTTTTGTTCTTGTGTTTCATTTGAACCTGTGCTTTATTTATTAATCATTTTTAAATTCTGTGAAGGAATTGGCCTTGTAAGGGAATGATGCATTCTGTAGTCAAGCACAGTGGAAAAGTAAAGTATAGAAGGGTTGGGATGATTATAGATTTTGATCCTGTTTTCACTTAATTATTTGATATTGAATTCTCTCTACAACCCTTCCTGCCGTTTTTCTCATATCTTTTAGCCGTTTCAATATAAGGATGTGCAGAAATGTCCTCCATTAAAACAGGCTTTTCTATCGTGCAGGGACACTGCAAAATACCGTCCATTGATGAAAACGAATCTTCTTAGCCACTCCCTGAAGCACCTTACCAAAACATATCTAGGGCAAGTTGCTATTTCAGGATCTACATTACAATTTCAGAATTCAGATTAAAGAAATTTGTTGCAGCTGTTGCTCTCTGTATCTTCATTTTCTTTTTACGCCTTTGTTTTTCTCTATAGTCGTGGTGTGTTGCTTTACAGGTATGATATCCAGTCAGGCATTCACGACCCATATGAAGATTGTATATCTGTGATGAGACTGTACAAGAGAATGCGTGACCAAGACCACCGGCGGATGGAAGGACACGGAGATGAAAATGCTAACAGCAGCTTGGATTCTTTTAGATCGACGGAACTGGAAAAGATGAGTCCGGATGAGCTATATGAGATCTCTGTATCTGATTACAAGTGTTGGTGTCTGGACTTGAGCAAAGATTGCAGCTCTGGCGGCTGACTGTCCATCTTCTTTTCAACTGGAACACTGTCAGTCTTGGCAGGGCATCATGATAAGAAATGCCTGCAATTTCTACTATTGGCAGGGCATGTTTTCAATGTATTTATGTTTGGTCTCTTAGGTTGGGTTGGGGCAAAGATCAGATGAGATCCCTATCATAGAACTTTAAGACTTTGGTGGGGTATTTGTAAGAAGGGTTTGGTTGGCTTGTGAGCCCAATTTGTATGAAAGTAAAGTGGTATATTTTCACGTGAAATCAACTACGATTCTCCTATTACCAAGTCCAAGTGCATTAAAAAAAAAAACCAAGAATTTACATGTTAAATCTATTGAAAAAAAATAAAAAATAAAAAATCAGAAAAATGATTCCAGAAGGAGGGACGTTTTAATTCTAGATTATAAAATAAACAAGGGAGATGAAAGAAGGAAGAATTAAAACGTGGTCCCGAAATTGACTGACTGGTCCCTACCCCCACTCTGCCTTTTTTTATTTATTTGTTATTATTATTAGTTTGAGTCAGAAACCAAAGCACAAATTGTCAAATTACTTTTTACCGAATTTTCCGAATTCTCAAAAATTGCAAAGCAAAAAGTCCCCTGCCTTCAGTCAAATTTATATTTTTCTTTAAATCAAGGTACCCCATTTGATAATCTTGGTTCCTAGTTTTTTAAAGGGACAACCAAGGGTACTTCACTCAACTCTCTACTGACTGTGTCCGCTGGAAGTACCATCATAATCAAGCTCCATTGGACTATCCCCTTGTGGCGGAAGTTGCATCGGCAGGGGGCATGGCGGTTTCCGCACAGGCGGCGAGTGGGGTGTGGGAGACGGTGCTGGAACAGACCAAGTCTGCCCAGGACAAGAACAGAGACCCACTTCTCTGGGCGGTTCAGCTCAGTTCTAGCCTTAACTCGGCTGGGGTTTCTTTGCCTTCAAGCGACCTGGCTCACCTCCTTGTCTCCCACATCTGCTGGGATAATCACGTGCCCATCACGTGGAAGTTCCTAGAGAAGGCCTTGACTGCCAAATTCGTCCCTCCTATCCTCGTCCTCGCCCTTCTCTCTACCAGGTCCATTTCCCTTGTTTTATTTTTAAGAAAAAAAATAGGGCCGATGATATTTTTCACTATATAAGTTCCAAATTTTTTGTATGGGCATTTTTGTTGTTTGCTGTTTTTTTTTTTGTCGGTGACTTGTATAGCCTGGTTTTGGGTTTTTGAGCTGATTGGGGTTGAAATTGATAGTATCACCCTTTTGATTTGCCTTAGTTTAAGTTTCTAAACACAAAAATATTCTACTGTTAATGCGAAACGATACTGTAGATTTTGTTGACCTTTTTGTTATGTAAGAATTAGGCATACATTTGGGTTCTCACGCCCTACCCCTCGTTGCTTATTATGATTTGTTTTAAACTCCATTGTCAATGCAGTTGATAAGTGTGAGTGTGTGTGTGTGTGTGTGTGTGTGTGTGTGTGTGTGTGTGTGAGAGAGAGAGAGAGAGAGAGAGAGAGAGAGAGAGAGAAAGTATTTGTACGGACTTGTTAATGTGTCATGTATGCATATTAGTTGTTCCCGACTCGGGTATTTGGGGGAGGTGCTAAGGTGTGGCCAAGTTACGTTGTCATGATGGATATGTGTTCATCATTCAAAGGATCTAATGTTAAAACTGTTTTTCATTCAGTCTTTGTTTTATGGCCATATTTAATCAATGTATAAAACATGATAAAGGCAACACTTAAGGAAATAAACTCACTATGATGTTTCATCATCCAAGCTTAAATACTTAAATATAGCATTTGCGTCTGTTTTTCTTTATTTTAATGCCTATTAGTGTTCCAAAAGTTCTTTTTTTTAATGCCTCTTTGCTAGTGAGTGACCAAAATGCAGGATATCTGACAATCAATTCTTCTTCGGTGTTTTATTTCTGTGGATTGTTGTTAATATTGTTTTTTATTTTCACTGCTGATTTGGAAAGAAATCTTCTATTTGATTGGGGATTTCACGTTTGATTGCAATCATTAAATAGCTATATTCTGGGTTTTAGGGCAAAATGTTCATTTTTAAGTCCTCTACCAGCCCATGTTGTCTAGCATTGGGTGGCCTGTGAAATCATGATTTTGTTGGAAGGTGCCTATTGATATGATGTTTCTATACCTGAAACTGACTGCATTTGGTGACTATGACAGGGTCATTCCAAATCGTAAGTTTCATCCTTCAGCATATCGGCTTTACATGGAACTCCTTCGGAGACATGCCTTCTCTCTTAAATGTCAAATCAATGGGCCAAATTATCAAAAGTAAACTTCAAATTTCACTCTCTCCTTTTCTCATAGAAGTATGGTTTATTTATGGATTGCCATTCAAGTTGACTTCTTGCATTGGCTATAAATTCATCAGAGCTATTTTACGTTTTATTTTCTCTGCATAGACATATTATTAGTTAAATTATATTGAAGAAAACTATATTGCATGTTACAAAATAATGAAACTTAATTTATGTCAGCTAAGATTTTATGAAAATGGTTTGATCTGGTTATATAATCTTTTTTCATTTCCAATATATTGCTTCATATCATTTTAGGGATACTTGGATAAGCTACTGCAATAAGTACTAATGCAAGTATCTGGTGAAATGGCAGGATTATGAAATCGGTAGATGATGTTCTTCATCTTTCCCAGATATTTGGTGTTCAAGTGTCTGAACCTGGTCTGCTTCTAGTTGAATTTGTTTTTTCAATTGTATGGCAACTGCTTGATGCATCACTAGATGATGAAGGATTACTTGAACTTACACCAGAAAAGAGATCAATATGGCTTACAGTAACTCAAGACATGGAAATAGACAATGCTGATAACTTTAATGAGAAGAGAAATGAGCACCATGATGTACTGTATAAAGGAAACACTATGATGGCTATTGAGATTATTGGGGAGTTTCTGCAAAATAAAGTAACTTCAAGGATTCTTTTCTTGGCACGGAGAAACATGTAAGAGCTTACATCTGTTTTTGAGTTTTCTTTCTGTTGAGGCATTCTGGTGCTAGTTATATCCCATGAATAGGAGAGAAATAAGAAAAAGGAAGCAGTTCATATGATGCCTTTTTCGCTTTATGTAATGCTATCATTTGGTAGCAAAAAATTTGGTTTACTGCACTTTGGTTGTGACCCTGGTGATACTTTGAGTTAGTTGAGTAAGATGTGACTAACACTTAAAATTCTTTTACTCATCTTAGGCCATCACATTGGGGAGCTTTTATTCAGCAATTAAGAGTTCTTGCAGCACAGTCTGTGGCATTGAGGAATTCAAAACATATAAATCCTGAGTTCTTTCGTCATCTGACATCTGATGCGCCTAAAGTTGTGTCTAGAAATGGTAAAACTATATCGCAACAAGAGTTTAAGGGTATCATGGGCTCCGGCTCTCCAACAACTTCATCTGGTCAGTGTCATGGGACTAGTCCTTCTGCACATTGGCTTCCTATTGATCTGTTGCTTGAGGATGCTATGGATGGATCCCCTGTGGCTGCAACTGGTGCTGTTGAAAGTCTTACTGGTACTTGTTAATAGCTGTCTTTGGATGCTCCATCCATTGCTTTGTTTGAAGTAAAATGACTATGGTTCCTTGATCATGTTGCTAAGGCAGAGTCTATCTTGCAGGTTTAGTAAAGGCTTTGCAGGCAGTCAATGGTACAACATGGCATGACACATTTCTAGGTCTATGGATTGCAGCTTTGAGGCTTGTTCAAAGGGTAAGAATTTTTGCAAACTTGATTGAGCTCTCGTTTACCTTCAACCTTCATTCTTCTCTTTTTCACTGAGAAGAAAATTTTTTAATACGCATACATTTGTGCATGTGTATATGTATATGTATATATATATGTCTGATATAGCATTTATGTGTTCATGTGTTTAGATGGATGGAGATGGATGTGTATGTGTATGCTGCAGGCAGACAAGCTTCTGCATTTGTGGCTTTCACTTTGTGCTTTAAAAGCCACTTTAAATTTCGTTTTATGTTTTGGTCATACACTTGTCAATTTGTAAGGGAATTTAATGTATTTTTTGTGACAACCAAGTATGTAATAGATCTATTCTCTGGAAAGTGGAATATCAGAATGACACCTTTGTAATAGGAGAAAATGATTTTGAGAAATGATTAGTCTCTCATTGCTGCAGTTGTTTGTCAAAAGCTTGTAAATTGTGATCTAGGACACATTATACTCTGATATTCTTTTTTTACTATGCATGTGTCTGAACTGATACACCTTTCTATTTTATTTGTTTCATAGGAAAGGGACATTAGCGAGGGTCCTGTACCTCGCCTTGATACCTGCTTGTGCATGTTGTTGTCAATTACACCACTTGTGGTGGCCAATATTGTTGAGGAAGAGGAAAGTGAATTGATTGATGAAAGTGATTGCAGCCCGGCCAATCAAACAAAAGAGAAACAAGCGCCTGGAAGATGTCGTAAGGATCTAATTTCCAGCTTACAGATGTTGAGTGACTATGAGGCTTTATTGACCCCTCCTCAACCAGTTCGTTCAGTTGCCAATCAGGCTGCCGCCAAAGCAATTATGTTTGTTTCTGGTCTCACAGTTGCTAATGGATACTCTGAGTGCATGAGCATTAATGACATGCCCATGAATTGCTGTAAGCACTACTATCCCTTCATCATTAATACATGAAGTTTACCTGATCTTTTAAGGCTGTTTTGATTAGCACAGACCCCTCCTAATGACCAGTTCAAGAGGAACAATGCTAGCTACTTTTTTACTATTCCAAGATTGTGTGATATTTCCCCTCAAGTGTGCCCTCTTATAAAATTCATTCATGCAATTAAAATAGGGAGATTTGATTATTTGATCTGGGTGATTTTATTGACTGAGCTACCATGGTTGAGCTTGATTATTATGAATCTCTCTCTCTCTCTCTCTCTCTCTCTCTAGATATAAGATTTCTTTTCCAGAAGAATTGTTGATTTTTTCCCTTCATTCCTTTTAGAAGGATTTATTTGCCCCATTTCTAAGTCTCTTATGTCTGTTTGTAGCTTTTTCTTTCCTCTAATTATTTTTTCTACCTAATGCCTTTCCAATTTTTTCAATGTATTCCTTGCAGCTGGGAACATGCGGCACCTGATTGTTGAGGCTTGTATTGCCAGAAATCTATTGAACACATCTGCATATGTCTGGCCTGGCTATGTAAATACACGTGCAAATATACCCCGTAATGTTCCTGTTCAAGTGCCTGGTTGGTCATCACTGATGAAAGGATCCCCTCTAACTCCAGCACTGATAAACGCTCTGATTGCAACTCCAGCTTCTAGGTATGCTGTAACATCTACTTCCTTCATTTTTTTTTTTGGTGCAATTTTTATTTTTGTCTTTGCTTTATGATAGGGGGAGAGTAGGGTGGCTTGGCCGCTTAGTTGGTAACCTTTTTCTTTCATTGTCCCAAATCACTAGATGGGGCTTTAAATTGAAACATCAAACCTCTGACCCTAATACTATCTGTGCTACATTTTTTATCCGCTTCTTTCTCAGTTGTACTGACCATAAAATTCGTGACACTGATCCATATGTTTATCTTTTATTATATTCTGACATTAATGCACAGCTTTTATAAGAGTTTACATTCGCTGTTCCTGGTCCATTAAGTTGTATAAATTACTAATACCATTACTTTGATTTTACCAGAATGTCATTTTGGCTTCATTGAATTTGCTTGCCTTTTTAGTCTTCACAAATGGTTATTCTTTCTGCTTCCCTGTACGAGCGTGACTGAACTGTAATCCTGCTACTTTGTGTTATTATTGTACTTAAAGATCTAGATTTGGAAACTTATCAATGGGATGGAAGAAAGATGTCAACTGGATCATTATACTTTATGGTTGTTATATACAGCTCAGGAGTTGCTCATATGGAATTTGGGTTCAATGTCTGCACATTTCCAAATATTTCCCACACTCGTATGTTTTTTTTTTTTTTTTCGTTCATTTTGCTCTTAGGTGTTTGCTTGATGATGCTGAAATTAAAGTCAACAAGTTGTAGGTGGCTTGGGGATAGTGTGTTTCAACTTCATATTATTATCTTTTTTCTCTTTTTATTTCCCTATGATTATTTTCTTTATCATAAATTAAGTTCTTATATAATATATATTTATATTTATATATACATGCATACAGAAGAAATGTATATCTCCACCCCACAAATACTGAATGTTTATCTCATTATTGTCTGGGCTTTTGTCTGTGTCCGTGTGTTGGGGTGGGGTGGGGACTGAAAGTGTCCCCACTGATTAACTGTTGTATCCAAGTAATCTACTGGCTCTGACCTGGTCTTCAGTTACAGCCTTCTTTTCCCTGAAGCCAGGTATATGAGATGCTCTTTTTTGTAAATTTACCGAGTGCTAAGGCAACTGAATTTAAGCTCATGGATTTGATGGAAGCTTAGCGGAGATCGAGAAAATATATGAGATTGCAATGAAAGGTTCAGATGATGAGAAGATATCTGCTGCTAGCATTCTTTGTGGGGCATCTCTAGTTCGTGGTTGGAATATACAGGTAATTTGACAGAAAGTCGCTCGCTACAGGGTGCACTACAGTCACATAATCTGTCGCTATCACTCTTAAAAGCTTCAGAAGTTTGTTTATCCTTTGTTTTCTTTGAACTTTCTTCTATGCATACTATTTTTGGGTTTATTATGGTGTCGCTTGTTTGTAGGAACACACCATTCTCTTCATTGCAAGGTTGCTGTCACCTCCAGTTCCTGCAGATTATTCTGGGAGTGAAAGCCATTTGATCAGTTATGCTCCGCTGTTTAATATTCTTCTTGTTGGAATATCACCTGTAGACTGTATCCAGATCTTCTCTTTACATGGCTTGGTAGGTTTTTTTTCTTTTTCGTGATCCATGTTTTCTGCTGGCTTATATGTAAATTTTCTTCCGTATTGTATGAATTGAAGCAAGATCAATGGAACTAGTTTTTGAGCAAGTTTGCTGAACAGACTCTCCTTTCCTATTTTGCAAATAAATGATATATGGATTTCCCCAATCTTTGTAGAACTGGGGGGAATTCCTTTGTATCTTTGTAACTTTGGACCATTAAAAAAATCAGTCAGTTTTTCCTTTCCGCATTGACAGAGACGTGTTACATGTATCATTAGGAATGCCTTATGGCGTTCGAGAAACCCTATGTGCTCCATGCACTGACGTTATTTGATATTCTTGTCAGGTTCCACTACTTGCTGGTACATTGATGCCCCTTTGTGAGGTTTTCGGGTCAACTGCTCCCAATGTTTCGTGGACACTTCCAACGGGGGAAGAGCTGACTAGCCATGCGGTATTCACCAATGCATTTACTCTCCTGATGAGATTATGGAGGTTCAATCGTCCACCTCTTGAACATGTGATGGGAGATGCAGCACCCGTGAGATCCCAACTAACTCCTGAATATCTGTTGTTGGTTCAAAACTCTCAATTATCAGCTTTTGGAAAATCGCCAAAGGATCGTTTGAAGCTTAAAAGAATGTCAAAAAATTTAAATTTCTCTTCGCAACCCATATTTATGGATTCCTTTCCCAAGTTAAAAAGCTGGTATCGGCAGCATCAAGAATGTATTGCTTCTACCCTGTCAGGACTTGTGCAAGGGACCTCTGTTCATCAGATTGTTGATGCACTCCTCAATATGATGTTCAGGAAGATAAGCAGGGGTGGTCAGTCTTTGACTTCTACAACTTCTGGAGGTAGTAGTTCTTCCGCATCTGGAGCTGAGGATGTGTCTACGAGACTAAAAGTGCCTGCATGGGATATCCTGGAAGGAACACCTTTTGTGCTTGATGCAGCTTTGACAGCCTGTGCCCATGGAAGACTCTCACCCCGTGACCTGGCAACGGGTTTGTCCTTTTTCTTTTTCTTGTTTAAAAGTAGGCATGTACCTGGGAAAAACATTGGTTTATCATGAACTAGAGGTGATAGTATAGTACATCAAGAGCTTATTGAGGAAGAGACTAATAGATCTTATTGTCGAGTCAAAGTGGCCTCAATCTCTTGATATCAATGCTGGGGGTGACATTTCAGGCATGGTTTTGGAATGTTAATTTCATATCCTTTTTGTCGATCCAATTTTATAAATCGACCCTCCGGTTAATTGCTTGTATTCTGCAGAATTGTAGTTACTTCATTATCTACTATTGTCAGTTTGTTTTCTATTCTAAAATATGATATTACATAGGGTTTGACGATCTACAATAATACCTGGAAACTAAACAACGGGAATAAAATATGGTGCATAGGAGTAGTTGCAAACTGTTTATGTGACATAGTCCAAACAATTGCACATAACATTTATGGAAACACTCTTTTAAGTGGCTCAGGCATCCTCTTCTTATAGAGATCTCTGTTACTTTACAACATAATTTCTTTGCCTGCAATATCTCAGGACTCAAGGATCTTGCTGATTTCCTTCCGGCAACCCTGGCCACCATTGTCAGCTACTTATCTGCTGAAGTAACACGCGGTATATGGAAGCCAGTTTTTATGAATGGAACAGATTGGCCGAGTCCCTTAGCAAATTTATTCATGATTGAGCAGCAAATCAAAAAAATTATAGCTGCCACTGGTGTTAATGTCCCAAGCCTTGCCGTAGGTATTAATCTGTACCATTGTGTTTGTTCCCCCTTCCCGAATATTAGTTTGTGGACAAATGATGATTTTCTATTGACCAACATCTCCATAACCGACTTTTTGAACAAAAGTTGCATCAGGTATACTGGCCCCCAAACAGCTTTTTCTGTTTGTTTAAATGTACTTAAGAAGAAAAAAGGAAAGAAAAGATTGGATGGTCTGACCGTCTTTGCATTTTTCCATGCTAAATGGAAACATGAATGGAATGTGAATCTGAAATTAGGAGCAACCTATTCATACTTCAGACACAGATCTGCAACCAGTGATTTAGCAGGATCCTTGCAATTTTAGAAATGTTGGAAAAGTGAATTTACTTCAAGCTTACATAGGAATTTTGTTATTTGATAAATCTGTCAGCTAATATTTTGTCTAAATCTTTTATTTTTTCGTGCAGGGGGGAGCTCTCCGGCTATGCTTCCTCTGCCCTTGGCTGCCCTTGTTAGCCTCACTATAACCTATAAACTGGATAAAGCCTCTGAACGTTTCATTGTATTAATTGGCCCAGCATTGAGTTCCCTAGCTGAAGGTTGCCCCTGGCCATGCATGCCCATCATAGCCTCCCTATGGGCTCAGAAGGTTAAGCGTTGGAACGATTTCCTTGTGTTCTCTGCTTCTCGTACCGTCTTCCACCACAGTAGTGATGCCATAGTTCAGCTTCTTAGGAGCTGCTTCACATCTACTCTCGGATTAAGCCCTTCTACCATTTACAGCAATGGTGGAGTGGGTGCACTCCTTGGCCATGGATTTGGCTCTCATTTCTCTGGGGGAATGTCTCCAGTTGCCCCAGGGATTCTGTACTTACGAGTGTATCGATCAGTTAGAGATATCATGTTTATGACTGAAGAAATCGTCTCTCTTCTAATGTCTTCTGTGAGAGATATTGCCAGCAGTGGGTTATCCAGGGAGAAGCTGGAAAAACTGAAAAAAACAAAGTTCGGATTTAGATATGGACAAGTTTCACTTGGTGCTGCAATGACACGAATCCAACTTGCTGCATCACTTGGGGCTTCCTTGGTTTGGCTATCTGGTGGATTAAGCTTGGTCCAATCGTTGATCAAAGAAACATTACCCTCTTGGTTTATATCAGCCCATACACCAGACCAGGATGGCAGAGAACCGAGCGGTGTAGTTGCCATGCTGGGTGGCTACGCACTTGCGTACTTTGTAGTGCTTTGTGGTACCTTTGCTTGGGGTGTGGACTCCGCCTCACCGGCATCGAAACGGCGACCAAAGGTCCTTGGGGCACACTTGGAATTCCTCGCGAGTGCAGTAGATGGTAAGATATCGCTTGGATGTGATTATGCCACTTGGCATGCATACGTAACAGGGTTTGTGAGCTTGATGGTAGGTTGCACACAGAAGTGGGTTTTGGACGTTAGTGTTGATGTTTTGAAAAGGCTGAGCAATGGGTTGAGGCAGTGGAATGAGGAAGAACTGGCAATGGCATTGTTGGGACTTGGTGGTATCGGAGCTACCAGCGCTGCTGCTGAATTGATTATTGAAATTGGACCATAAGACAACTTTCTTTGCTAGTTTGCTACTTGTCCGCTTTCCACTTCGATGTATTGCCTGTTGCTTTCCTGTAAAGATCATAGCATGTAGAGTCCTAAGACCTGGCAATAAATCGGGTCGCTGTTTACAAATTTTAAATTTTTTTTTCAATCTCAATCGGTTGATCTAAAAAAATCGTTAAGGTTATTTCACTGTTTATAAAATTATTAAAGTAAAAAATATATTATTTTTATATAAATATTTACATACATTTGCAACACTGAAAAAAGAAAAGAACTGATAAAGCTTTGAATGGAAATCTTAGTTGATCCGTCTGGTCAGGTTGGAAAAAAAAAACAAATGTTCGTTGCCGTAAACGCAAATATACGTGCTCCGAATTGGGAGTGCTCCGCTCTCACACTGATAATTATCGGAGAAAGAAAAAAAGGGAGGCTAAGCTGTTCCCGCAAACGTATGCACCTCCCTTGAAGCCCACGCTTCTAAACGCTAACGTTCATCACAGCACTTTTTCTGAGCCATCCCGAAATGCCAATTTCGATGCCTTTTAACCGTTCTCTTTTGACAGATTTTGCTTTACTCTATCTCCAAGCCCATCTCAACCTTCTTCACGTCCTTCAAGCCATCATGTTTCATGCTCAGAAATTTACTAGGAGCTACAGAAATGACTTGCTTTCGCATTCTCATGAAGGGTTGTTGGAGGCTGGACCTCTCTCAAAATAAATCCAACATCTCACGTAATCAAAACCTCCCTACTTATATAACTGAATCTGAAAGCAGTTCGCCTATTCATGCCGCTGAAGTCTATATTTTTCATAAGAACGTTAAAATAGACAAATAAACAATTAATTTATTTCATTATTTTATTGAAAAGAAACTGGTGGATTTACAGCATTTTACTTACCTTGAAAACCATCCAGTTTTTTGCGAGTTCAACCTGTTAGCCTACAATTATTCTATAAACGTAAAGATACAGAAAAGAAGGTCGTACCTCTCTATCATTTACCAATCTACAAAGTTTTCAATAAAGAAAATGGAGGGGAGAAGGGGAATATATTAACTACCATTGGCGCAGGCTTCGAACAAAGTGCAGCTGCGAGACTTCATTTCATAAGCAACTAGTCCCTTCATTTGCTCAAGAACAGGCTTACCATCAACAGAGAAAAAGCCTGGGTATGGTAAAGCTGTATCTACTAATCGACGCCATGCCATGCCTTCAGGAGGTGGAGGTAGAATGATATTCTCTGCTTTATCAGCCGCATTAATGGCAATAAAAAGGTCACCCTTTGGTTGAGAAGCCTCGGAGCTCGACTGGCACTCTGCTTTATCAGCCTTCAATGTCATAGCCAGGAATTTGCAGGATGGGTCTTCCCATCCTGGTGGTGAGTGATTGCTCCCATGCCATTCGATATTTTCTTCTTTGAGGAAGTTCCATTTTTGAAGAAGGTCGCTTCGCCTCTTTCTAAGCGAACACAAAAATGAGATAAACATTGTTGTTTGAATACCGAAACCTGTTGTCATAGCATTCCAATCTAAAGATTTTCTGCTACCATATGACCGGCAACCACCAGAAGATTGGCCACATTCATCTCCCATGTTAAGAACAGGAACTCCCACTGAAACGTATAAAATAAAGAGAAAATTACGAATTTGTTTGAGTCTTCTTTCAAGTACAGCAGTTTTACTTGTCGGTCCTTCCTCCCCACAATTCCAACTTATTTCTGAAGCTAACTTAGCATCACTAAAGCTCACCAAGTCCACAAGAGGAAGTCCAAAGTTCTTAGCAATAAAATTGAACGAAAAAGCTGGGCCTCGGCCATCTGAGAATATGTCCCCACTCCCACAAAGCCTTGTAGCAAGACTACTCAGATCACCATCACCCCTCAAAAAATTCCTTATATCGAGACAGAACTTTGTATTCATTTCTGCCCATTTCTTCCAATGTGGAAAACGAATTTCCTTTGGCATCATTTCATGTGGATCCCAGCAATCTGCAATGATTTTAGTCATGGACAACAGTGGATCAAAAGCTATTGCTTCAACCAAGGGAGGGCGAGACAAGTGTTGACCATAAAACCCTCTCAACAGACATGAAGCATTGATGAAACAAAAACCATCAATGTGGAACTCAGTCACCCAATGCTGAAGACTATCTAAAATCATCTGTTGAACAACGGGATAGTTACAATTCAAAGCATTTCTAGCTTCTAATTCTTCAACCTTTTTCTTGTAGTAATAGGATAAATCATCAAGTCCCTGCAGGGCTCCATCCTCAGCAGTATGGCTAAAAACCACTTCCAGGAAAACCTCTATCCCATTGGCATGCAAGTTCCTAACCATCTCCTTCATTGAGTTAATAGCAGATACAGAACCATTAGAAGGCCCATACAGCTTTGTTGGCGAAAAGAAATGACATGGAAAATATGGTCCCTTTTGCTCATCAAATGTAAATATTGGCTCTAACAAGACAGCATTGATGCCAAGATCTTTTAAATGCTGTACCTTCTCAGTTACACCAGAGAAAGTCCCTGCCACATCGGCAGATAGCTTACTAGACTTGTCTTTAGTAAAACGCATAACATTCAACCGATATACCACTAATTTCTCCAAGGGTAAGTTTGGAGAAACATCATCACCCCAGTCAAAAGCAGGCTCCTTGCCTAGTCGCCCAAGATGTTTCGGGAGCAAACCAGACTCATGATGAATAGGAATGGAACTCCAAAGTATTTTAGCATAAGGATCCAAATGAACACGCTCTGCATGAAATATGTCTCTATCCCCCATGCAGCGATAACCATAGCTCACAAAAGTCCATGCACATTCTATTGAAGCATGCCAAATGTCACCAGTTCGATTAACATAAGGATCAAGATCAAGCTCTAAAGCAGGTTTTTCTGATGCATTATCATCATACAAGCACAGGACCAAACTTTCTGCGTGTCTTGAATAAACTGCAAAGTTCATGGAACCATCAGTTGAAAAGGAAAGACCCAATGGAGCTGGATACCCTTGATCAAAACCAACTGGTACACAAAAACTAGACTTCCTATGACTCCTGATTTCCGAGCCACTTGAATTTGCACCTGTTGAGGCTTTCAGCAAGAACGATAAGTAGCATGGGGCTTCTTTAGCTTCAAATTCCAACTGAAGTGCCAACTCACTGGAAGACCTTGCTATAAATGGGGTTTCAATGATCCTGTTTTTGATATCACGATCAGATCTGTATAAACCCCCACTTAGCACCACCTGACTGACGTCACCGGACAATTGCAGGGATGAAACTTCAATATCTACTACATATTTGACACTTTTCTTTCTAACAAAAACTTTAACCTCACCACCAATTTCTGTCCTAAAGAGATAAGTTGATAGCTTCTTAAGTTCATCAACCTCGGTACTTGGAGTGAATGATTGTTCAGTTTGCTCAATAGAAACTCGTGATGCAGCAAAGCATCTCAAATCAAGACTCCAAGGAGGAGATTGCGTGGAATTTGGTACAACTTCTCCAGGGAAAAGCTTTCTTCCTAAAACTATTCTCTGAAGGCTCTGTCCCATTTTGCTTTTACAGAGATAATGGGTGACAACCGATGATTTAGAAGATTCAGTGACTCCAAAGTCCAGGCAATGGGGACCTATTGTAAGGAATGTATAAAGAGTAGCCATATATTCTTGCAGAAAAAATGATTCTGAACCAGAAAGTAGAACAACCTCTCAAGGAGAATAATTTTCCTTACTGAATTTGAGATGGCTTTCTGTTCGGAAAGTAGGAAAAAGTTAGAACACTGAATCAGTAAACTAAAACAAAATAATTTTTTTCATTGGTTTTAGAGACAAAGGCCTTAAAAACATTCAGACCTAGAAAGCAATAAAATTCATGTTAACGTATGCAATTGTAGAACATCAAGCACACAACGTAGAAGGTCAATCAGATAAATATAAATACATAAATGAACATAAATAATGTAGAAAATGCAGAAAAAAAATGAAGTTTTTACACATATATGAATAGCAAGAGTAAGAAAATCCCAGATAAATTGCGGCCTGAAAAATTATGGGAAATTTGAAATATAAGAAGTTAATAATAACAATCTAGTTAATATCCAGTTGATAAAAGAAGCAAATCGTGGCAGTAATGAATCCATACCATCAAGAAACCCCAAAAAATAAAAAAAGTGGCACAAGAGAAACAGATAAGAAGAAATGAAAGAACAACTTACAGCATTGGATTCTATCAGCGAGAGAAGGCGAAATCCATCACTGAAAAGCTGAGGAGTTAAAGGAGACAGAATTAACCCGGAACAAAAGAAAGAAAATTGCCAGAAGTAGTAGAAAGAGAATGAGTGTAATCAGTGCAGATTTGTCGTTGCTTGGAATTTATAGCTTTCGCTAGGACCGCACAACGCATTCAGCATCACATCTGATCTGACCTTGCTCCCTTCTTTTTTTTTTTTTTTTTTAAGCCTCGATGTGACTTAAACGGTTCGTTTCACTTCCGACGAGAGATATCACCTTTTTGTAGGGATACAATTTTGTTTGATTTGTTTGCAAGCAAAGGGAATATCTTCTTTTCTAATAATTAATTGAGTATATAGAAATAAATGAAGGGTCCACAAGATTATAACCAAAAAAACTATAATATCAAAAAAAGTCCATCAACTATTTTATTTTTTAATAAGTTTTTATATTTTTATTATAACTAAATAAATATTTATTTTTGATTTATATTTAAATAAATTTTTATTTTTGACAACTGATTTAAATATAATAAAAGTTAAAATCTTATTTAAGTATAATAAAAATATAAACATCTGCTGAGATAATGTAATAAATTTGAAGAACTTTCTGTTTTAATATTTTAACCCAAAAAATACTAAGCAGAAAAAGTACCATTGTTTAATCCAATTTAAGCCAAATTTATAGAAGAGAATAACAATAGGGTCATGAAATATAGCTTGTTGAGTTCTTATATGAGGTTTGATCATACACAAGGACTGAAAACCCTAAGAAAAGCAGTGACTGATGAAAATGGTATTAAATTTACCAGAGCAAACATTTTTCTTTTTAAATGTTGAAAAGCAACAGAGTTTATACAAGCATCATAAGCAACGGGTTTCAACCATCTTTTCTCGCTTACATTTCAACCATGCACTACGAAAAATTATTAAAAAAAATGGAAAATCTTGTTTTATTGTATCGACAAGAAGAACATAATGACCAAATGTTGATGATACTGAACAATGATGCTGGCTTCTTCCTAATATCTCTTAACTACCGTGAGTGGAACTCGCTTCTGAGCATTGTTTACTGGTCCTCTTTGTGGGAACAAGCGGGTTGTTCTCTTCGTCAATCAACCGCACCCTCTCAAGGTCGCTGCCCTTGAAAACCGGATGTATATAAGCATCTTTAAGGTACGCTTTCAAGTTTAGGTTTGGCTCCGTTGCTCGTTCAAGGGTATCTTTGATCATTGCATCCTGTGTTTTAATCAAAAAAAAAAAAAAAGTGTCACCCAGACAAGGAAGAAACATAAATATTTTCCTACCAATAGTCTATCAGTTCAGGGAAGATAAACAAAGTGCATCAGATTATTCTGGTTCTGAAACAGTGCCACCAATCCAAGCATCAGACTGATGCAACCAAATAGCATAGATTTTCTGAATCTTAATAGGTTACAGTTGGTTCACTCGCCTGTATTATATCTAAACTGGATCAAGGATGATCCTTGAACCTTGATATAGAACATCTTATCAAATTCTTTAAAATTCCAGAGTGCATATAAAAGTTTGGCAGTACCTTGTAAATATATTCCTTTATATTAAAATTTCATCAAGTTCAACTTTGGCAAACTCTTTGTTTAAAAGATTAATGTAGTTCATAATTCAAAGTATTGCTCACCTGCAAGGGGAACTTTACAAATGCAGATTCGAAACGGCCCTTGCAGTATCTGTGAAACCAGATGGTCAGAATAGGAAGAGGAAGGAGTGCAATTGTTGATTTCTCGACATTCTTTGTGCTCAACAATCCCATCAGAAGAAGTTGAGATATTAATAAACCAATAATCAGACGCCGATGCACATCGGGCCAAAATGAGCCTCCACTCTCGTATCTTTGATCATACACATTGATGACCTTGCAACAGGAAAAAAGATTGTGAACAAAGAACAGGTAAGTATTATACCATGAGAAGAACGTTTTGCAATAATAACCATAAGAGCAAGACATGTTGAATATTGGCGCAATATGCTTCATGTAGCCAAAAGAGAGGCCATCTTATGACCTTAATTGTTACAAAATGACTGACTGTTAGGACCACCTTCAAAACAATGAAAAATAAATTGTATGGTTCAAAGCTTACAGGGCAAAAGGCAGCCCTACGTCAAAGGGAAGTCTCACCATATTAATAGATGTTCGCCCAAAGAATTGTATATGATGATTTAAAATAGCCCTTGGATCGACTCTGCTTAATAATTGAATCACTGAGGATATTATATCTCACATCTTGAATTGGTCTAAGTGGCCGGCATTGTACAATTCTAAAACACTAATACGACATAGGATGAATGAAAGGAAGAAAATAATTATCTATGTATATTTCTGGCATTTATTTAATATCTAATGTAATGAAAGGGAACCCACAAAGCTTCATATAGCTTAGCCAGGCAAAGACAATACAATATTAGGTTAGCTAGTGTACCTGGTGACGGAATACCAAATAGGCAAAAGCAAAGAAGACGATGATGAAAGGAAGAAGCACAGGTGTGACAGCAGAGTAAACAAGTCCGAGCAAGAAATATAATTGTATCCTTGGTTCAGACGTTGCAAAGTCCAAACAACCAGGATCCATTGCTTGCTCCCTATCTTGTTCTGTTTTCACTAAAAACGTATTTTTCAGGTGGAATATGACTAATGGTACTAATCTGAGGATTTCTGCGGCAATCCCCGCCCATCCATCAACCATTATGTAAGTAATGAAAAAAGTGGCTTTCATTGGGATAGATACACCAATAGTTTTTGGAATCCTGCATGATAAGTAACAAAACATCTCCAGTCAATCACACCTCCATATTGTCAAGTATTTTAATAAAAAACAGCATGATAAAAATAGCATGAGAAGAGGTCAGATCTCTGGTTTGCAGACATCATGGTATACTTATCAGCAGAACATCAAGTCAGAAACACATGAATAGAGGATCATTACAGAGAAGAGCATGCACTACAACTGAAAAGAGACTGAACGGAACTAAATAGTAAAAAGAAAAAAAAAAAAATGAAGAAAATCAGCGGTCCAGCTGAGTTCTGATCACGAAAACATAGAACAGATTTATAAGAATACCTAGAGAATTTTGTTAACCTGTCCATTTTTCTTGGAAGAGTTAGGTACATACTCTGTTGGAGGCTGGTGAAGGAAAGTTTTAAGCTGCTGAAATGCTGTGCCTGTGATAATACTACCAAGAAATACATTGACGAGAATGAATAGGTGATATTTCGCAGCTGATCTTCTATCCAAAGATGAGAGCGATGAAAATCCTTCTATCTTGGACATTGTCATAAGAATTGTTGGAAGCAAAATAAGAAATATCTTCAGTACAATCCCAGGGAGAAAGCCTTGAATGATGGACTTGAAAGACTTCCTGAAAAAGTGTTTTTCAAAAATTGAAATTTCTTCTACTACTAGTCTCAAAACATCATTAATAGTTGAAAGGAATAGGAAAGATAATGATTATGCCTATATATCAACTTGCGATGAGGAGCAGGTAACAGAATATTGTATAGATGTGAAAAAATATATCCTTTTTTCCTTTTTAACTCTTTTCTTCTCCTCCCATTGGGAGCACATTCAAGCATTAGGCAGGTGGACATTTTCCACAGGTTCATTATGGAAATTACACCAAAAAGAAGTGCAATTTCATCATGGCAAGTCAGAAATTTGGCTATGTTACCAGCTGAAAATTTCTGAACAGGAGCAGTAAGTAATTTGTGCTATAGTGTTTCCACAAGGTTCAGGAAATAAACAGTTAAAAACTTCTTTCTTTCCATATCGATATAATATTCTGTAGTGCAAGATGCCATCGCTAACAATGTCCTGCTTGAAAAAAAAATAGTTAGACAAGATGGAGGTACAAATCAGGATAAATTTAGTAGGTCAAACACATGAATGATTGGTTGTATGGGGGGAATACTGAGGACAGCTAAGGAAATGCTACATTAATAGAACAACATTGACAAGGAACTTACATTTCTATTAATGGCTTTAGGAAAGGAAAAACCTTCTCAATCCCCTCGATGTTGGCTAGAGATTGAACAAAAGCTATAGGGATCATGAAGAAGAAAATAAGAAAAAATAGTGCGACGGCCATGAGCAGCCTTCGAACAGAGAGATCAAAATATGGTATAGCAAGATTATTCCAATAAACATCACGTGGCTCAGGGGCCCATTCTGTCAACCAAATTGTTGGATTATGGGATTGCTGAGTTTGAGCACAGACAGCTGCCGCCCATCGGGATTTGAATGAAACAAATGCTGCTGGAACTATGGCCTTTGGATCACTTATGACGTTTTCTCTTTCTAAAGCTTCCTACATAAGAATAACGAAATTACATGTTCCTTACAACTAAATTACACATTAAAAGAAGGGAAAAGCAAGAAATTCTATGTTGTTTTTGAACGCATACAGCTATGTGTTTTTCTCTTATTCCTTATTGAAGAGAAGGGAAGAAAAAGGAGGGAGAGATTATGATGTTTCCTGGAAGGAAAACTGCATTCATCTTATTGTGTTATTACTTGATCCTGTCAATTCTTTCCTTAATTGAATAAGAAGATTGAAAGAAAAAGGCTCTCTCATGTTTCAATGAATATCTGCGTGAAGAATGTAGGGGAGGAAGTGCTTATCAACCAAGAGAGACAATACAGCAATTTCCTATAGACTATTGGAAATTTTGATCATATAAATGCACAGTTTCAGCATCAAAATACGTCACACTAACAATTTGTTTGAATTTTTTCCCACTATGCCAAGAATTATGATAGCAAAAACAGATGTAATGGTAGTTGTCAGCAGCAAGAAACAACATAAGAAAACTTTTTTTTTTAAAAAAAGAAAATCCCTAGTACAGTTACCGCAGTGTGCTGAAACTTACTGCTTCACTCAGCTTCTGAATCTCAGAAGAGTAATAATCGATTGCATCAACTTTAGTGCCAAAAAGACCACAGAAACCTGTCTATAGTGACCAAAAAATTGATAATGAACTAGACAGCTGAAAATCAATATGGACTAGTAAATCACATTTGCTGTACACAATAAACAAACTATTTCAGCAAGAAAGGAAATGGAGCCAAATAAATGTCAATAGTAAGTTTGTCGTGCAAAGATTTTACCCTTGTGGCCGGCCTATTTGAAGTCCTCTCATACTTATTAAGGTAGTAAGTATACCGATTTTGTAAACTCTTCTTCTTTTCAACCAATTTCGCGAGCTTATTTGCGTTATACACAACCTATCAAAGTTACAGAGTAAAGCAGTTTACGTTATAGAAACTTATGTCACTGGCAAACAGAAATATGATACTTCTAGACACCATCAGTTCCAAAAACTGCAACATATTATATTAGACAGCCTATTTTCCTTCTTTCCTGCACTGGTGCTACTTAGAACTTATTTACCAGTCAAATTATCATAGGTGATTCAACTTGTCAAAGAAACACACCTGATGAGTAAGATAATAATCAGGGTGATTTACGGCAAAAAAATGTTCGACATGCTCACTAACTGATTCATCCGGATCAGGAGGAACATTTCTCACAAGAACCTGCGAAATATATTAAAGGTAAACAAAAGAAAACAACATTAAATTAAATATAATTACTAAAGCTTGGATGAGATAAAAAAAGCTCTAGCAGACATGCACATGTATATTGATTGTTTCAAACATGACAGGCAGCTGCAAAGAATTGCAAAAACTGCCAATCTATCTGACACCAATAGCGTATGTCCCTTTGATTAAATCAACTTTGGGTAGAAGGAGAGGACAAGTCTCAAGGAGACACCACAATTCTATAATTTGGGGCTTTCAAGTTTGATTCTTAAAATGGATCTTTTTTATAGAATGGGAGAGGGCTACCTCCCGTCATGTAGCCCGAGGCTCAATGTACCAAAAAACATTTTCAATTGAATAAGGGAGCAATAATACAAGTACCTCAGTAGTTACACAGAAAATTATCCTGCCACAACAAAACTGGGGGACAAGAAAAGAGGGGAAAAAACCTCAAATATGGGTGCCAAATTCAATGATAATGCAATGCCATCGGGAAAGATACTTCAGTAACAATAGCATGATCAATAAGAAGGTGTATGATAGTTCAGAATATACAAGATGCATGTGTTCGTTATGTGCTAAAATTCTTGATTAATATTAAGAAAACCTTCCTTTATTTTAATTGTATGATATGTTAGGGGCATAAATTTACGTCTGATATCATATTTAGATATTACACATGAATGTATGATCTGTCTAGTCAGAGACTGAGTATCTCTGAAATTCTTCATCAAAATGAAAAACGTCTTAACCTGCAATTTTAATGCGAATCAAATATGAAATACCATTTAATCATGATTGGAAAACTTAATGACAGCCTTTTAAAGCAGTTGCAAGACATCCACTCCGAGTACATCTAATATTCAAGCTAGATATCATGCCAATATCAGGATATGCATGTGTTCTGATGTTTTTAATCAGAAATTCTAGTGCACTCAACGAATCAACCTAAGATAATTAACAGTTGTAAATAACCGCATATGCATTTCTGCATAACAACAATATAGGCATTAAGCACTGAACAAGGCAAAAACTCACTGTGAATTGATCAGGACGACGATTTTCTGATGCTAGATATCGCAACCTCATAGCAGTTACCACTTTGTATTCGGCATATAGCACGTAAAATGTCCAAAGTGCAAATACATATGACATAACAATATGTGCCCAGAACCTGAGAGGGAAAAGTTGAGACTTTCTCGTAACCGAGAAATGAAACAGATATTTTGTGCACAATGAAACTTTTAAGAAATAACAATATTCGGGTGGGTGTAAAAGCTGAAAAGGAAAAAGGAACAAGGTACTGTATTACTTGAATGAGAGCCTAAAACTGGATTTTTATCTCTAACATGCTCCTCTTGCACAACTCTTCAAAATGAAAGTGCTAAGCACAAGCTTTGCTTTTGCCTTGTGCTAATATTGGAGTGATGGCACCAGAGGTTAGAACCATTCAACCCAAAAATGTATGTTACTGCAAGAGGACTTTGAGAACAAGCAGCAACAAACTAAAATAGTGTAAGAATTAGGTTTCGAACTAAAAAAAAAAAAAATGGTGTACAGTTACTCAGTATTTAGCATAATTTGCAACCCACTTCCTCAGAGCTGCATATAGACCTCCCTCACATTCTGTTTTGAACAAAATTACATCACTAGTGTTATGGGGAAGGTCTGGTATTAGTATAAATTAAACCGAGACTCCAATATTTTCCAATTTGTAAATTCCAGATGGCAGTCAGAGTATAGCATTCGATAAGAACAGAGTAAAAAAACTATTCCTGACCTTTTTGATCCATCTGGAACATTCGATATTGAGAGCTTGTCAATGTCGCTGAAGGTTAAAGTCTTGCTACTCTCTAATGTCTCCCCCGTCCAATTGACAGGGACCAAAACCAAGAAAGCAAGTACAGCTAGGGGGACAATTATTTTCAAGCTGCACATAAATGGCCATAATCATGTTAGACTGCTTTCTCTATAGCAAACAACAATGTGAAAATGTAAAAAATACACTAATCTAACATAAAATATTTCGTAGTATGAAGTAAAATCATGCATTTGGTACTTGACAAAAAAAAAAGAATTCGATATTTCATTTTTAAATTCTCATAAAGATTAGTATAGTATTTGTTTCTATGTCTAATCGCACTTTTTTGTTCCTTTGTTTGACAAATATCAGCCAAAAGGGCATTTAAAAACTAACCCGAGAAGGTAAATTCGAATATAAACAATAGAATCGAGTCCAGCATGATCAATTAGCTCAGGTTCAGGCATTCTTAAAGCTGCAGGCATCCAGTTCAAGAATTTAATGTATGTCCTCCAATCTAAGTTGACAAATTGGGATACAAATGCTCCAGATCGTCTAGGGCTGCTTCTTATCCCCTTTCGATACCATTTCGGGAAGTAAACCCTGTCGTTGATTGGTTGAAGCCTCAATATTGCAAATGCCACTAAGAATGCAAATGCAGAGAGAAGATTGATAGCAGCTGAAACAGATATGTCTTGAAGAGTCGCCATTTCCTTCCTCGCTGAGTAAAAATGCAATTTACACTAAATAAACGCAAAAAAAAAAATCGCACTTACACCACCTTGAAATCATGGATAATCATGAGAAAACAGAGGGAGAAACGAACCCAACCTAACAACGGCAGGGCTTTTCTGAACTGGACTTTTCGACGAAAAACTGAATCGAAGAAACTAAGCGATGAACCAAAATAGGATTTGATTGTCTTCGGAAACGGAGATGAAAATTAAGGGGGGTTTCCCTTTGGATTTCTTTCTTTCGTCGCTTGTTTTTTTTTTTTCCTCCTTCGAGATCAGAGAGTTTTGGAAGAGTGAAAGTGAAATGGCGGCAAAAAGCACGGAACTCGGTTTTGGTGTCGTTACATCATGCAACCTATAAGTAACTTCCAAAGCTCAAGTTTTTGAAAATCTTCCCGTTGTTGACAGGATTGCCCTTTTGACACTTGGACTTTTCTCTACGTCCTCTTTTTGACATTTTCGACATTTCAAATTTTAATTTAATTAAAAATTTATAAAAAATAATTTAATTTTAATAATCCTAAAAATAAAAATATTATTTAATTATATTTTATTAGTTTTATTCTTAAAATATTGTAATATTATAGATAAAATTATTATTTTATACACGACAATAACTAAAAAACTTTATAAATAAGATTAATAAAATAAAACATGTTTTATTTTTTTATCTCTTTAAATATATTTTATTGGAGTATTTCAACTCAACTCAAGTGTATCGAATAATTATCTTTATACATAATAAAAAAATACTAATTAAATTAAGGCCACTTGAAATTTAATCAAAAAATTTAATATTGACGTGAATGTAATAAAAGAAAATAATATTAACATGTATCCGTTAATATTTTATTCTCTTATTTTTGGCACTAATTACCTTTTATATATTCAGTTGCTAGATAATAGGAGCATTTAAAAAAATAATATAACAGTTCAATAACTGATATAGTAGGTATTATTAATTAAGATTTGGTTCAAAGCATGTAATGTAATCTTTGATTAAGGTATATTGTTGATTCTATATAAATAGTAGGTTTAGCACTTGCCAACAATGAAATTATCCCACTGATTTGGAAGATTTATTTTTTACATTAAAAGAGAATCCTGAATATGTTTTTTTCTTTTAACTTGTTTTCAAAGTAGTTTTAATTTTTTAATGTTTTATAAGTGATAGAATTACGCACTTAAAACGTTGAGAAATAGAGAAAATTTTGTAGATGAAAGTTCATAGTAATTAGCATCAAACCATGAGAAAATTCGATGGAATATTTGTTTATATTCGAGTTGATTTGGTTTTTTTATATTTTTTTTATTCGAATTAAGGGTTGTAGAAAGAGATTTTTTTATAAAGGACAACACTGGAAACACTGGAGCAAGTGAAAGCAGGTTGATACTGCTACCTCGCATTTCTTCTCTAAAGTGAGAAAACCATTTCTTGCAGCCTAAAACATTGGACTTTAGCCAGACAAAAAGCATGGAATAATCTTACCTGTAATTTCACGAGATTGAGCCATTCCATAAAATCACTATCATTATTTTAGTTTATTTTATTTTTTTTTATTTCACGGAGCTTGTTAAAGAATAATTTTTAAGATATACGTTAAAACAAATTAAGTTATTGTTTATAATAATTAATGTGTTATTCACGTAACGTTTCACGATGGATACATTAATTGAATTTGATATATTCGAAGAGAAGAAAAGGTTCACTGTATTTATTTTTATTGTACAAAAAGCAACATGATCATCACTATAGCTTGCATTTACGGTTACCAAAACTAAAGCAATTTCAAAAAGGGTTACTTCTTCTGAGTACACTAGAAGACTGAGGATTTCAAGTACTGACAAATTGTACTCACATTCATATATATGTCATGATAAAATAATTTCCAAAATTTTCTTGCATTGATATTAATCAATCAATCAACCAACGAGCAACCCAAAATCCTTGCAAGTAATAAAAGGGAAAGCAACAGAATAATAGACTAGAGGGAAAATATACAGTTTTTTGGATGATAACATCGTGAAACGGCAAATCATGAGGAAAAAAAATAATTTTAGCATTTAAACAAATAATGTAAATAGAAAAATATAAAATATAATAATAATATAAAAATAAATATTTTCATAATAATAATTTAATTATTGTAAAAATTACTAATACATGCTGTTTCGCAATTCAAGTGAAGCAATATTAATATTAGTGGTGATATAAAGCACTATACGAACTTTTGAGAATAATAAATATTATATATTACTTGCATAATTGTTCAATAACTATATATTCATTTTTGTTATATTTTTGATAAATTTTTGTGGTTTTTGAAAAATATCTGGTTATTTCTATAAGTTTATTATTTGTTATTTTTGTTTTTATAAATTTGGAAAATTATTGATTTAAAAGAACAAATAATCGAAAGTTGGTTTGGATTTTTTGGATATTTGGCATTTGATTTGAATTTAATTGTTTAAAAAATTTTAAAAAAAGTTTTATAATATCTGAACTTTAAAAAATAGTAATTATTTAAAAAAAATTATATTGACATAAAAGGTAAATCCACGTCAAATGGTATGAGCTCTAATGTAATAACTCTTTCAAGTTTATACAAGAATTTGTTATTACTGTCAGTCATTGATCAAAGTATTGAATGTGGTTGAAAATAATTCTTTTAACAATATTTATCTTTCATTATAAAAAAAAATTAAAGAATAATATTATAATAAAATCTCTTTAGTTATATATATCAAATGATAATTGAATAGTTTATTTTTTTATTAAATTAATATTTAAAAAATAAAATTATTATTATTTAAAATTCAATCATTTGAGATTAATTTTTTGTGTTATTTTTAATTTAAATCATTTTTATTTCAATTTAATTTTTTTAATCAAATTAAACTCGTTAGGTTTGGAATCGATTAGCCTGATGGAATGGTTTGAGTTTGGGTCAGAATTAAAAGACTGCATATTTGCGTGGATGAACGGATATGCATAAACAAAAAGGGCTATATTTTGTCGCAAATAACAACAATGCCACCCTATAATAACAGAAAGATCACTCCCACCAGCCGCTTTAACGCTCGTTCCCTCTCCTCTCGGTCGGTTTTCCCACTTTCTCCATCTTTTTTTTTTGGTTATTGAGACTTCCCTCCCTCCATTATCGATTTTACAGCAGTTAAAAATTCCTTCTGTAATTGTTTCTTTATCGTTAATCTACTTGTGTTTTCGATTTTTGTATCACTGTTCGTTTGCAATTAGTTTCTTTGTTACTTCTTTTTTTAGGTATTAATGAATATTTGTATTTTGAGTTCTAATTTGCTTTTTGTCTGTTTCTTTTTCTTTAGAAATCCAATAATTACAAGGAGCTGCTGTCTGTCAGTTCACTTCTCATGTCACTAATTCAAACTTCAAAGATAAGGTGAGAATCCAACTTCTTCATCCTATCTTTCTAGGGATTCACTGTGATTTATTGTTTGGCCGACAATGAGATAAGTAGAATTTTGATGAGTATTGAACATTTTCTTCCGCTTAATTGTACAGTGCTTTTTTTTGGCTCAGTAAGTTTGGAATTTTTGTTTCATGATTTGCTTTTGTAACTAGTAACTATCTGCTGGAGGCAAAATGGAATTCTCAGCTCTCATCTGCTTCAGGGAGTGACAAAAATAGGCGCCAATTAGCCAAATACTGCTAATAAGTCGAATTAGATATAATACGCTTTAGCTTTAGTTATGTCTTTTGCATTGATTAATAGTTAATGGAGACAAATTAAGACTAATCATGATATAGCTTTTTTTCTTGTTCTTGTTGGTGTCGTGTGCCATTGGGCGTTGTCTGTGTTATATTATATTGTTCTTGAAGGATTGCCAAGCGTTATGTAAAGGAACTGTATGCTTGAAAGAAATTTATGAAGAATTTTTTAAATTATTGTTCTTATATCTTGTATCGTACAGGCCATAAACAAATTTTGTCCATTGTTTTAAGCTTTCACATTCAATACACGTTGGTCCTGGATTAGTACCACGGAGGATTAGGAAGAAACTTGGAGCAGTTGCAAGCAAAGAGAAATGATTAGTAGAGCCAGAAATCTTTCTCCATCAAGATTCAAACAGCTTTCTTCTCTCGCCCTTTTGTTTAGCAAACCCTTTACTTCAACTATATTAACAAATCCATTATTACCCACAATTAAGCCCCAAATTTCCAACAAGTCTTCACACCTCTTCTTCTTCACCAACCATTTCTCCATTCAAGCTACAGCCACACCATCAGCACCTAAAAAGCTTCAAAAACATCAACAGAAGCAGGAGCCATCTGCTTCTAAACCTTTGACCCTAAACCGAGATGGAAACTATGATGATGCCACTCCCTACAATGTTGTTTGCCCAGGATGTGGTGTTCACATGCAGGACTCAGACCCTAAACAAGTTGGGTTCTTCATCAGGCCCCCAACAAAGACCAAGGGCCCAACGCTCAAAACCAGTTCCCGCCACTTGGTACCTGTTTCAACAGAACCTGAATTCACGGTCATTCTCAAGAAAGGCTTGATTTTGGAGGAAAAAGGTGAAAGCCCTAATCTTGAAGAAGAAAACCTAGATAAAGAAATGCCTGAAAAGCCTGTGGTTTGCACTAGATGCCATTCGTTGCGCCACTATGGCAAGGTGAAGGATCCAACGATGGAGAACTTATTGCCAGAATTTGATTTTGATCATACGGTTGGGAGGAGATTGGGATCGGTGTCAGGAGCTCGGTCGGTGGTGTTAATGGTGGTTGATGCATCAGATTTTGATGGATCATTCCCAAGAAAAGTAGCAAAACTTGTATCTGATGTAACTGAAGAGAATTACACAGCTTGGAAACAGGGGAAATCCGGAAATCTGCCTAGGGTTGTGCTTGTAGTTACTAAGATTGATCTTTTACCTAGCTCTTTGTCACCTACACGATTTGAACATTGGGTGAGGCAGAGAGCAAGGGAGGGTGGAGCTAGCAAGATTGCTAAATTGCATTTTGTGAGCCCTGTGAGGGATTGGGGAGTGAAGAGCTTGGTGGATGATATTGTGGAAATGGCGGGGCCTAGAGGGACTGTGTGGGCAGTGGGTGCCCAGAATGCCGGGAAGAGTACATTGATCAATGCCATTGGGAAGTCTGTAGGTGGGAAGATTGGTTTCTTAACAGAGGCACCAGTGCCTGGGACAACTTTGGGGATAGTAAGAGTGGAAGGGGTGCTGCCAGGGCAGGCAAAGTTATTTGATACTCCAGGGCTTTTGCAGCCACATCAGATGACAACTATGTTGACGAGGGAGGAGCAGAAGCTTGTCTATGTTAGTAAGGAGTTAAAACCGAGGACGTATAGAATCAACGTAAGTCTCAAAATAAATAGCATTAGTTATATAATTTCTCTTGTCAAATGTGCTGCATAAATTTTTAGCAAGAATTTGCTGTTGCTATGGTCTCTGAATAGATTTTGTTTCTTATTTCGGTCAGATTAGATTATTGATTTGTTTTATCTGGTTGACGTTTTGTATATGTTCTCTGGTTAATGGGAAAATAGTGGCATGCTGCTTCAGAAATCTGGTTTTCAGTGTTTGATTCCTTTTATTGTTTAATGCTTAATGGCTAAGGCTAATGTTCATGGATTTTAATTTGACAGGCAGGTAACACAGTTCATATTGCTGGACTAATGAGGCTGGATATTGAAGAGTCATCTGTGGAATCTCTATATGTTACAGTTTGGGCATCCCCTTATCTACCATTACATATGGGGAAAACTGAAAATGCACAAAGAATACTAGAGGATCATATTGGTCGTCAGTTACAGGTATGGGCTCTCAATGGAGTAAAGTCTTCCACTTGAATGTGCTGCAAAAATGCTTTTATGCTATTCAGCTCTATCTCAAATTTTCACTTTGCAATAGTGATATTCTTCTTGGAAAGTTTGTATTTGAGTATCTTGAATTGATGCAGCCTTTGGAAGCACTGCATGTTTCATATAATTTTTCCTTTAAAGTATTTTGCTTGTGTATAATGTTACCCTTGACACTTTTTGGTCTGCTGCTTGCTTTAGCCACCAATCGGGGAGCAACGAGTAGGAGAGCTTGGCAGTTGGGTGAGGAAGGAATTCCATGTTTCTGGTAATAGCTGGGATTCAAGTTCAGTGGACATTGCTGCTGCTGGTATTGGCTGGTTTGCTGTTGGACTTAAAGGAGAGGCAGTTTTAGGGGTTTGGACCTATGATGGAATTGACGTCGTTCTGCGCAATGCTTTAATTCCTCATAGAGCTCGGCTTTTTGAAGAGGCTGGATTCACTGTCTCTAAAATCGTCTCCAAGGCCGACCAAACTTTGAATAAGTCACGGAAACAAGTTGAAAAGAAGAAACAAAGTGACCAGAAAACAGCTATAGCAGCTGAATTTTAACTCCCATCTCAAGCTATTCCAAAAACTGGCTGCAAAAGATGTGCGAGCGTGGGAGGAAAAATCATGACATGAACTATGCGAGGACCTTGAAAATACAGCATCCTTTTTCTGAAGCTTCCTTTCAGGCAACGATCTCTTAAGAAGTTTTGGTCAATGAACTTAGCCCAATGCATTATGCGGAAGAGTTGAGCTTATGCAACGTAGACACCCGGTAGGCACTCTGGTTCCGTTATATATAATTAGATAGTGTTTTCAGTGAGAGAAGCAGCATGTTTTTCGCTATCGCCCTTACAATTTTAAAACTGCTGTATCCGTTTTCATCATACAGAAATCTGTTTTTAATAGTACATCTTACAGAGGCAAAGTTTTTCATTTTGAAAATCTGGAAGATCAAACGTGATACTACCTATGGTCGTCTTATGGGTAGATAAAAATGCAGGATGCCGCTTGAAAGACCATTTTTGTCTTTTTTCTTTTTTTAATTATTGACGCTTGAAATTTAGCAGAATTTTTCAATAACATTGGATTATATATTTTCTGAAAGTGATTGAAATCATAGAGGGTTCTATTTGAGAAACTTTAGGGAACGGGTTTTTAGCAAAAGAAATAAAAGCTCAAAATTTATGGGACTTATGCTTATCAACAAAATCCCGGTAACATGAGAAGCGTTTTTTTTTTTTTTTGGGGGGGGGGGGGGAGGGGGAGAGGGGGGGGAAAAAATAAAAAATTTCAAGCATATGGAAAACCCAACTCAAGTCTTTCAACCTGCATTGTACAAAAAGATTAAGGAATGGTACAAAATCATTGAAGCCCAAATGTGAGCCTACCAGAATATAAATAAATTTAAAAAACGGTCCTATAATTAAAATGGACTAATAACCAATAGGCCCAATTCCCAAACCAATGACCCTTTCCTCTGCGATAAGACCCATATATGAAGGCGAAAACTGAATTTTTTTTTTTCATTAAAATTTTAAAGGCACTTTTTTTTAATTAAAAAGAAACCAAATTTTCAAGGGAAATGAAGTTCTATTTTCATTTTCATTTTGGGATTCTGGGGAGTGAGAACATCGTGCGGCTGAGATGAGAGAGCCCATTCCTTCAAACTCTGCAGTATGGGTCCTTACGATTTGATTTCCATTAATGATTGCCTTTGCCTCCCACTGTCAGTCAGTTGGGTGGGTTTGCTTGCTTGCTTGCATGCACCTTTCCAAAGGCTATCTCACCAGATTCCGCCACTCACCCTTAATATAAGCTCGGCGCATTGTAGACCTTTTCCTTTCCTACTCCTAACCTACACCCTGCCCACGTACTTCAGCACTGCCCCCACCGCTCCACTTCAATTATCTTTTTGCCTATGCATTTTCCCCCGTGTACTGATTATCTTTCTATTCAAACCCGCCCCCCCGCCACCCCCCCCCCCAAAAAAAAAAAAAAAACTAAATTGTCTTT